>CAHIKZ030003973.1:172500-205000 GCA_903632075.3 Acanthosepion pharaonis
TTTCTTCCTTTCAACAGAATTTATTTTTTCTTTCCTTATACACTTTTCTTTCTTTCTTTCTTTTCCTTCTTTCTTCTACAATTTCTCTTCTATGCAAAAGGCTTGTCTTTATTTTTTCTTTCTTCAAACACGTTTCGTTTGTTTGTTTGTTTGTTTCTTTCTTTCTTTCTTTCTCTTTTCTACACTTTTCTTCCTTTCAACAGACTTTATTTTTTCTACACTCATACACTTTTCTTTCTTTCTTTCTTTCTTTCTTTCTTTATTTCTTTATTTCTTTCTTAATTTTTTCCCTTTCTTTCTTTTCTTTCTTTAGTTTCTTATTTTACTTTTTTTGCTTTATTTAAAATAATTTTTTTTTTCTTTGCATTCTTTCTTTTTTTCTATTGTCTTTCTTTCTTTTTTCTTTTCCTTCTTTTCTTCTACAATTTTCTTCTAAAAAAGGTTTGTCTTTATTTTTTTTTCTTTCTTCAAACACGTTTTCGTTTGTTTGTTTGTTTGTTTCTTTTCTTTCTTTCTTTTTCTTTTCACACTTTTCTTCCTTTTCAACAGACTTTATTTTTTCTACACTCATACACTTTTTCTTTCTTTCTTTCTTTCTTTCTTTCTTTATTTCTTTCTTTTTCGTTTCCTTCTTTCTTTCTTTCTTTCTTTGTCTTTCGTTTCTTTCGTTTCTTTCTTTCTTTCTTTCTCTTTTCTACACTTTTCTTCCTTTCAACAGACTTTATTTTTTCTACACTCATACACTTTTCTTTCTTTCTTTCTTTATTTCTTTCTTTATTTATTTCTTTCCTTAATTTTTAATCCCCTGTTGCTTTCTACTTTTCTTTCTTCCTAGTTTCTTATTTCTTACTTTTTCTTACTGCTTTATTTAAAATAATTTTTTTTTCTTCCTGCATTCTTCTTTTTTTCTATTGTCTTTCTTTCATATTATTATTATTATTATTATTATTATTTTATAAAGAATTTCGGCTATGTTTTCCTGATTCTGGGAATAAGTATTCATTTTATTGATATTTTCTTTAATACTTCATCGTCGCTAACGCGCTCCGTCCAGAGAATTCTCAGTATCTTTCATTAGAACAAAATTTCTGTTGCCTCAATTTTTCTTCTCGCCCGGGAGGAGATTGTCTAGCCTACACTGTCAGATAAGAGGATCGGTGTTACATACCAGTTCGGTATTCTTGCCTTTGTTCCTAACTAAATTTTTTTCTGTTTCTCATCACGTTGCTTAACTTTTGGAATGGCTCTTTCGCTCGTCCAATTCGTCTTCGGATTTCGGCGTCACATTTCCTATTCTCTTTTAAAACATTTCTCAGAGACATATAAACTTCTGTACTTGCTGGTTGTTGACATTACCAACTTGTAACTCCCATCTTGGGCATTTTCTCTTGCTGATGACCGTACTTTCTGCTTCCTTGCAATTGATGGTTAGTCCTTTCATTAAACGAAGTCACTCAGTAAAAACTGACACCATTAGAACCGTCTGCGATGTTATCTCCCTTCCTTGATGCACATGTTTATTTACGAGTGTCTGTCCGTGCGTGCGTATGATCAAGTGTAGAATAAATTTATTAATGGTTCATGCAATATTAGTTTAGCGGATTAAATCCTTTAATAATCAAATTGATATTCAATTAGACACGTCATCCAGTAACCGGAAGTAGGTTATCTGCTGTCAGTCAAATCAGTCGCCATCTTTGCTTTCTTTTCAGAAATGCCATTTACTTCCCCAAACCTGGGGTTATTCTAAAGGATACATCTGATTCTCAATTTATTAGTCGAAGATTTTCTCCCATTGCATGCCAAACATCTATAATTATGCTGTCTTCCATTTTCCGTGTTCGTCTGTTGTTAATATTTGTTCTTGATTTTAAATAGGTACGCATATATGCGTTATACAATAAACTATGATACTGAACATTTCTGAGTAAGAAGCTTTTAATTAAACCCGAATTAACCCATTACCTGCCATGAGCCTCATTTGGATATCTGTTAAAATTAAACTCACTACATGTTATTCCTTGTATTTACATTGAATTGCTTACATACATTGCATTTTCAGAGGTATATTTTACAACACTTAGCCTTTAAAGGTTTTTATTATTCGGCGTAAGAAGACGCTTTCCTTCGTAATTTTACATTTCACGGGTAGAAAAATAATGACTATTTTGAAACGTATTTTTTTTATTATTTCTAATCAATATAATTTTTTTTATGTTTTATACACACATATATTTGATGTTCTAGTTTCTATAAAGACAACAATGGTGACTACTGAAATTAAACATAAGGAATAAATAAACTTCTAAGACATCTGTCTGGGCCAAAAATGCGAATTAAAAAAATTGGCAGTTAATGGGTTAAACTTCGATGTACAACGAAGCCGTTCTTATCTCTATTGATAGATGAAAATGTCTGTCAGAGCTTTTCATTTTGTTTCCAAGATGGACTCTTTGAAGTGGCAAAGGAATTCACTATAGAATAATAATATCACAAGGAAATATCTATATTATTTAATTTTCATCATTATCGTGTCCATTTTGTATTACACACCCGAGTGGTCGTACACATCAAACAATCACTTGTCAGATTAACGATATATACTTCACATGTTAAAGTTCATAAGTTATTTCACGGTATTCGTTATATTCCACTGTCTTCCTCTTCCATGACCCCAGGCAAATGGCCGTGTTATGTATAGCACTGTCTCTGAATCTAGCTAATCACACGGTTTCTATTAAATGTTTGTTTGTTTGTTTGTTTGTTTCTTTTTTCTACACTTTTCCTCCTTCCAACAGACTTAACTTTATTTTTCTTTCCTCAAACACGTTTTCCTTCTTTCTTTCTTTCTTTCTTTCTTTCTTTCTTTCTTTCTTTCTTTCTTTGTACTATTCAGGAAACCATTAGCGCAGGAGCCTGTTCCAAAAAGTAGCATTTCATGAGAGAAACCTTCCTTTCATTTGGAATACGGGGGAAATGAAGATGATTTGGCTCCCTCGAAGTAGAATGGCGTGTCCTAGTAAAGGTCTGAACTGGTGGGACTAATGAATTGAACTCATCATAAACGTGTTTGTCATGGAAACAGGAATAAAGTAGATCTAGACTCGTGATTTTGTGCATAGGCGGAAGAAGGCTGCAGAATGGAAAAATTGTCTTTGTCAAAAGATCTAGTAACAAAATTTGAACACTACTAAAGCTGGAAAGGGATGATTGAATAGTTCCAGGCCAATATGGTACATTTGGTCTAAATTTAACTTTTGTAAAAAAAATATAAAGAAAGGTAGAAAAAAATCAGGTACTACCAACAAGAAGTGATAGAATGAGTCGAGGATTTTCCGAGCCTCTTTAGCAATGGATTATATATTTGAATTACACTTGAAATCGGGAATAAACTTGAAACACAAGAAATGTTGAAAGCATGGAGCCTCACTGAGATTGTAATTGATCATCTTAACTGGAGAAAAGTCATTAACTCATCAATGATACTGATATATATATGTATATATATATATAATATATATATATATATATATATATATATATATATATATATATATATGAAGAAAAATACAGAAAAAAAAACAAAAATCTTAATATGCAATTATGCTGTATTAATGTTAATATAAAGTCAATGTCGGACGTTTCGGTCTATTTTAGACCATCTTCAGGACATTTTCATTTAAACATTATTAACATTAGAACCTATAAAAATTTAACACAAAAGACGATGGACATAAGAGCACAACTGATCCAAACAGATAACTGAAAATTTTATATAAGATCAGCGTTCCGTTTAAATATGATCACGTAGTCGTCACGTGGGCGATGTTGTTAAAACGTATTCGAAGATGATTTCCAAATATTAAAATATTAAAAAAGTCGATTGAACTATTTTATATAAACAGTTCAAGAAATCCCTTCCGTTGATATCGGAATACGTAGTGATCAATAGGTTCTTAATTCTTCATACAAGCTTGAAGTCCTTCACGTTACAAAGCAAATCAAAAATGATTTCAAAAACGATGGAACAGTTCTAAAAAAAAAAAAAAAAAAAAAAAATTCAGTTATCTGTTTGGAATAGTCAGGGAGATTCTATTAGCCAGCGTGAGAGCCAACAGATGAGTGATGCGAATGTTAACCAGCATGCTAGCATGCAAAAAGTCGATAGCTGCATTCGTCACAAGTAGGAAAAATTTAAATCTGCATAGCACTTTACTCCAATTGGCTCATTCGCTTGCTTAAACTCAACGTTGATTCTGATTCCGCAGAACTGGGTTGGGTGTGAAAAAGTATTTATTGTTAACATTCTTTTTTCATTCGGTTTTTCCAGTTACGAGTCCTTTTTTAAAGCTGATCGTTTTGTGTTCATTTTGTTTAGTTCTTTTTTCGTAACAGATTTAATGTTTAGTATAGAGCTTCAAAAGAATTCGCAGTGTGAGATAAGCAAGAAGTAAGGCATGTAGCAACATCAGCACGGCAAGGGCACTCCTTTAAAGGCAAGGAAGGGCAAAAATATTAAAGTCAAGTGATAGCGATTGCTGTATGAGTCGTGCGATTTTTTAATCAAGCACTGGAAACGCCGGGCCATGCTGCTAGTTTTCTATGAATACTTTCATAGTCATTGTTCTTCTGATCTTTCCTTTTTGATACCTAGACTTTAAACCGAGTACTAGATTGGCGGCGAAGTCTCATCGTTTTATTGTCGAAATGGGTAGATGTAAGAGTAAGCACTTATCGCTTTGGGAAGTCTCTTTCAGCTTCTTACTTTTCAGTCAACTTTGATCTTCAAAAATTTATATGCAATTTAAAGCGTTATCTTCTGTCTTCTTCTTTCCACTCCTAGTAATCCCTTGAGTCTTAGTGGCTTTATTGTCTTGCTTGGGATGAAATGATTAATACATACATATATATATATATATATATATATATATATATATATATATATATATATATATATATATTAGTGTGTGTATGTGTGCATGCCTTTGTGTGGTGTGTATGTATTTATTGAGATTACTCTTGTAGAACTTCACAATGGTGTTGCGAACATGTTAAGATTGCACTCACTATAGTTGCGAATGTCTCTTTGAGACGCCCTGTCACGCTATAATAGTTGCTCTTGTCATCCAGTTCGAGGTTAAATGCAAATATAGGAACTTTTTTGTTGTCATTGAGAAAGAAAGCCTTTTAATGAAGATATTTCATGTGAAAAAGAGGAAGTTAATTTTGCAGTGAGATTTACAGAAAGTAGTGAGATTTAACTGTGTATAGACCTAGGTCAGTGGGGACGGGGAATGCCATAATCAGCGCTCAAGCGGGATAACAGAATACACTGGCACAATACATTGGCAATAGATAAAAATTTCTTTACAAAAACTGTTCTTTCAGTGGAAATTTTAAGAAATTTTAAAGGCGGCAGACGAAACAACAGGTGACGTCCGTCGCTTTGCCGCCAGCTAGAAGAACGAGCGGGAAAAATGGGGGGAAAAATTAGTATTTTTTGCTTGTTTCTTCGTTTCTGCTATCTTTCCTTTGCTGTGTTTTTATTATCTCTATCATTTCTGCTTCTTTTGTAGTTTTTCAATGCTTTCTCTCTTCACTTCCTTATATCAACGTCTAATTTTTTTTTTACTGTGACAGCATTATCTTTTCCCGAAACACATCTTTTGCGGCCTTTAGTATATATACTATACGTTTTTTGTCATTTGTACATACATATATATATATATATATATATATATATATATATATATATATATATATATATATATAACACATGGCAAAAACGTGTCAACAAAGAGATATGAAGATACAACTGGTAAGAGATATCATCGCATCTCATTCTTATTATTCAACACCAGAACAAGGTCTTTTCCATTCATTTATTTCTATTTAAACATGTTTTCTTCAAGGCTTTGAGCTTCCTTTTTTGTAATTTTTTTATTAAAAATATTTTGGTAACGTTTTAAAAGCCATTAATTGTTCTATAGCGGTGTTCAGTTGACTCAGCCTGTGGAATGTGGAACTCTCTACACAAAAGAGATATTTTAAACACATTTTTCATACTTTTTTTTTCCCTCACGCCAAAATGTTGCGATATCATTCTTCATTCTCTTTCGTTTCTTCTACTTCAATAATCTTAAACAACCACGTGTGAGATTATGCAGCATTATACAATTGTGAGGTATCCTTTCCATTCTATCGGGTCTTCAAAAAAGAAAAAAAATGTTCATTATTATTTTTATTCCGTTCTTATTTTATTCTCTGAAAATTTCTGTCTTTTATTATTTTTATTAACATTTTTATCACCCATTTCTTATCAAAGAATAGAAAGAAAATACTCGTATCAACAATAAAAAAAAAATTCGACAAACCTAAAGGACGCCATCGAAAAACCACAGCAGAATGAAACAAGTAAAAAAGAAACTGAATGAAAAGATGGATATTTTTTATAGAATAAAAGTGACGAGTGAAAGGGAATTTAAGGAATGGCGGAACAATGAAAAGCAGTTGGAATTTTAAGACGAAGACTTACATCTATTTTCACAACAATGTCTACAACTGTGATATCTGCCAGCGAGTTACCAATCAGTAGAAAAAAAAAGAAGAATATGTGTCGTCTGCTCTTCCGGGGAAACGCCAAAGTCTTGATGCCACACACCAGAGGAATTGTTGGTTTCAGAAAGATGGCAAGAGATAAAAAAACAAAAAGAAGACCCCATGTGTTTGGTAAGGAGGCGGAAATATGTACGAGGAACAGAACGAAGGAATAAATAAATAGAATTCATAAATATGACTAGATGGACAGAATAGGAAAAAAAATCAAGAAAATTAAAAGAATGATGTGTAGAAAATAAAGAAAACAGATACAAAAGGAAGAAAGGTTAGGCAAAGTTCGAAAGACTTGAATGGCAAAGTTAGAAAATGAAGAAAATACATCGGAGACCCTGAAAGAAATCTATTGACCGAGTGAAATGTGGTTGTATCGGATATGTCGGACAGTTTAAGAGAGTAGGGAGAAGTCCAAATCGAGGAATTTTTCGCTTTTTCGTTGTAAATCTTTCTTTTTGCGTATTGTAGTTCGTCTTCAATATTTTTTCATGATTAAGCATCATTATTATATGCTTCTTGTTCTCCTGTCGATTTTGTTGTTAATATTTTCTGTACATTGAATTGTCATTCTTAACACCTTTCTTCTCCTTGCTTTCCTTCTATGGTTGTTTCTTTCTTTTTTTGTTTTACATTTTAATCTCCTCTTTCTTATTTGGTACCTTTTCTTTTAATCCTTTTCTCTCTCTGTTTAATCTTTTCTGTATCATTCCCTTCGTCATATCCTCATTCACCTTTCTTCTTCTTCTTCTTCTTCTTCTTCTTCTTCGCCACCTCTTTAGTTGTTCTTTCTTTCTTTCTTTCTTTTCCAATTTCGTAAACTTTGCTTCCCATTTTTGTCTTCTCTCTCTATTTTTTCTTTTATCCTCCACCTTTCCTCATCCTCACCTCCTGATTCACTTCCCTTCTTCTTCTCCTCCTCCTCCTTCTTCTTCTTCTTCTTCTTCTTTACCACCTCTTAAGTTGTCTCTTACTTTTTCTTTTTTTTCTTACTTCATAAACTTCGCTTCCCTTTTTACCTTCTCTCCCTATTTTTTCTTTACTCCTCCACCTTTCTTCATCCTCACCTCCTGATTCACTCCCTCCTCCTCCTCCTCCTCCTTTTTCTTTTTCTTCTTCTTCTTCTTCGCTCCACCCCTACGCTCACTCTACCTTCATTTCTTCTATGTCCTCCTCTTATTTTTTTGTTTCGCTTTGTTTTCCCCATGGCTCTTACTACTGAGAAAGATTTTCTCATATCCATCGCCACACAAAAATTTTTCCCCTTTCTCGAACACGCACCGGTTATGTAATTCCATAATTTTAATTTACTAATTTTAAATTGTTTGACACAAGATCAAATCAAAATTGACATGTATTGCGTCAATATATTACAAGCCACGAGAGCCTATTTGTCATGAAAATCAGAATTTATCTTATTAGATGAAGCCTTATCAGCAAAAAGGCTTAGCCAGGAAAAAGGGAAGCAAGCTTCGCCGAGAGGTTATTTTTTTACTCACTATCCCGTCTCTTCTTTTTCCTTAGCACCATTAGACCCCCCCCCTAGTAACGAATAGATCCACAGCCTCACGATACTAAAGACATAATAGGACTAGCTGGCGTCGCTTCTGCACCATATGGGGCTTTATGCGGTGGTGTTACAAGCTTCACGCCCAACGGATTTTGGATTCAAAGATGTTCTTCTAAGATGCTTTTTAAAATCATTTCACACAAAGAAAGGTAATAATGGCACTAAGATGCAAGTAGATACTGGGAGTGAAAGAGAATGAGAAGGAACAGGAAACCAAATTCTAAACAAGAAACAAGGGATAAACCTCTACTCTTGTTTAAATGACCCGGAAAGAGTGCGAACCGGGTAATAGGCGAGCCTATCTACTCCTATTAAAAGCTATAGAGACCAGTCTACTCTGGTATTGATCGCATCCTCACTGTTTAGTAGTGACGGTCTCATTAATAACTGTGTAAAAGCAGAGCAATTACAGTCTCTTGGTCACCAAGTATTGTAGCCAGTGAAGAATATGGAACACTTCCAGTCGCAAGTTATATTGGTAGGAAGTGACCAGTGTTCCTTAAACTTTTTAAGCAACGGCACACGTAGAAGCAAATGAAAATATCACGGCACACTTAGCAAAATTTTTGAAAGGTATACATTTAAATGTTGTAAAATAAAACCCTAAATTTAAAAAAATACACAGACAAATATGAACTTATTTTATTTAAATGTTTCTATTCAATTATTTGTTCATTATTTACATTATTCGGACTATTGTCCTCATCTTTGTCGCCATATTTATCTCAACGTTTCGGCCGTTGCACGCTCCGGTCTTCTTCAGGTGGTTGGAATTTCGAACTGAACCCCGCTCACTGGGGTAGACTGTTCTAGTTCCACGTGCCATGTTTTGATGGATGTCAGTTACCAGTTATCTCCTGCTAATTTCCCTCAGAAAATTCTCCACTGCCTTAACCGGGTATTGAACTCACACTCTTTGGGTCCTGTCACTGGATCTAACCAACGCCTTTATCCACTGTGCCATGTGTCCTCAAGGATACACGGCACAGATGTGATAAATATGGCGACAAAGATGAGAACAATAGTCCGAATAATGTAAACAATTATTTGTTCATCTTATTTCGTCTGAAACCTGTGTTTGGTTTTTTTTTTTCGCGATTTCTTCAATACTTGGTCGAATGTGTGATAAGTAATGTTTGTTCTGAGCCCTGGGTCACAGGAAATGGTAACCATTTGTTCTTCATAATCGAATAATAGGGAACAGTTCCAACACATTAGAACACGTCAAATCTATCAACAGATATAATATATGTCTATATTTCTGAGATGAGGTTTTATGTACACTATTTACATTATTCGGACTATTATCCTCATCTTTGTCGGTATATTTATTACAACGTTTCGCCCGTTGTACGCTCCGGCCTTCTTCAGGTGGTTGGAATGTCGAACTGATCCCTTTATTTCGCTCACTGGGGGTAGACTGTTCTAGTTCCACGTGCCATGTTTAATGGATGTCAGTTATTAGTTATCTCCTGTTAATTCCCTTCTCCACGTTCTCCACTGCCTTAAGGACACATGGCACAGTGGATAAAGGCGTTGGTTAGATCCAGTTACAGGACCCAAAGAGTGTGAGTTCAATACCCGGTTAAGGTAGTGGAGAACTTTGAGAGGGGAATTAACAGGAGATAACTAATAACTGACATCCATCATAGTGTAGATATAATATGCTTACATTTCCGATTAGAGCACACATCAAACTATCTCTAGAGAAAAGGTTTAAAATTACTTAATTCGTGTCAATTTTGCATTCCTATGAATATAGAAGATTGTAAGGTACCCGAAAGACATAATTGCCTCGCAAGCAACAAAAAGTTGTCCTGTGAAGATATTTTAGCTGATAGAAGTGGTTCGCTAAGTTTAGAGTTGGTGACTGTATCCTTATTGATGAAGAACACTCAGGAAGAATCCCTACCCACTACAGATGACGACTAAATCAATTTATTGATTGAGAATAACGCGCATTACACAACGCAGGAAATGGAAGAAACACTAAATATATCAAAATTCACCATCTTTGAGCACATGGTGAAACTTTGGTACTCAAATGACTACGATGTTTGGTTATCACATGATCTGAGTGAAAAGAATTTTTGGGGACCGCATTTCATCTGTATAAACGCAATGGAAATGCATCCTTTTTAAGCAAATTGTGACGGGTGATGAGAAATGGATCGTTTACAACAAGTTTCAGCGGAAAAGATACTGGCTTAAGCGATATGAGCCAAATTTATCTATCTCGAAAGCAGTTCTTCGCCCTAAAAAGTAATATTGTGCATCTGGTTGAATTGGAAAAGAATCCTGTACTATAAGCTTCTGTCAAATAACCAGTCAATTTATTCTGAACCGTTCTGCCTGAAACTGGATGACATTAAAGGCAGCAATTCAAGAAAACCGCCCAGAATTTGCGAACAAGAAGGGTGTTGTTATCCATCAGGATAATGCCAGACCTCATGTTTCTTTGGCGACCCGGCAAAAATTGTTACAGCTTGGCTGAAATGTGTTACCACACTCGCCATATTCACTAGGCATTGCTCCATCGGATTTTCATTTATTCAGGTTGAATGAAAACTAGGAAAATGGATCATATTTAGTTGAATAAATATGACATAATTTTTTTGTGTTTTAATTTCCTTTAAAAATCGGCATAAACTTTCCGGACAAGCCAATAGTTCGATTGAACATTTGCCAAACAGCGATAAAGTAGCGGTAGGCTTGCGACTTTTCGTTTGTGGGAAAGAGGCTGTATGGTGGAAAATAATTCCTCACCCACAGCAAAGACGCAGAGAAGCTTTTTCATGCATGGAAAGTGGGAATTGGGCAGCTCCCGTCCAGATATCGAAGTGATATTCTACTTTTGGTCTGACCTGGATCATGTAAAGACAGGGGATAGCAGGTGGAGTCAGGTACCTTCAGGGTAGGCACAAGCAAGCTATCATTTCCCAGCATCTTTAGCGATGGATAGTATGTATGAGTTCCACTTGAGATCTGGGATAAAATCGAGTCCCTGTAGACGATCAAGTCAAGGAGCTACATTGAGAGAACAAACATTAATTATAACTGGAGACCATTTCGGTTGCAAAGATATACGTATTCAGATGATAAAAGTTGGAATTTCGAATCGAACCTTTTATTTCGTCCACCGAAGTAGACTGTTCTAGTTCCACGTCCCACGCCTTTTCTGGATATCTCAGTTTCCAGTTATTTCACTTTAGTATCTCAACACTCCAAGTTTTTGTGTACCCCTGTTGTTGTGAAATTTCAACACATATCACCTGAAGAAGGCCCGGACATACAACTGTCGAAACGTCGTAAATATGACAATAAGATGAGGACAATGCAAATAGTGTAAATAATTTTAATACCTCCTCTCAGAAATATAAATGTTGAATTTTACAGGTCTTTTTTTCCTCTATTGAGCTGATAGAGGTAGATCAGGGTCGGAATCCGTTACGAAACTGGAGATTATGTAGAGTTTTTGAGGTGCATCCATAAACCGTGGCATCATCTACATAGATATTTGCTATAAATCTGAGAATGTACCTGGGTAAATCGTTAATATAAAGGGGAAACAGGATAGGAATCAGAAGATAGACTTGGGGAATGCATGTATTTCAAACGATTGTCCATTTACGTCGATCTGGCTTACGGCCATATCACGTTCAAAGACTGGTTCTCGTACGATCGCAACGTTCAGCCTGGGGATGGGTGACCGCTTGAGAATACTAGGAACTGTAAGCTTGGATGTGCGGATAACGGTTCGAAATTGGAAATAGACGAGCCGAGTTCCAGTTAGGTTCGTTATATATTCACTGACGCGCAAATACGCCCAAGGAAGAATGAAATCGGCTTCTTCTCACCCGCTACTGTGTGTTAATTATTAGGGCATGTATCAGTAAATCACTATTATCTCTCGCAAAATTCTTACCATCTAAAATATTTTCTGGCTTTTAATAACTTGCAAAGTGTTGATAAGTTGTAAAAATACAAATCAAACAACAACAACAACAACAGCAACAACGCACACATACGCACACACACACACACACACACACACACACACACACACACACACACACACACATATATATATATATATATATATATATATATATATATATATATATATTCATTCGACTCTAAAGTATGAGGGGTCAAGCAGCCCAGTTCCTAGGAGCCGACAGATAGACACCAGCACATATGATTTGATTATAGTCGTGAAGGTTTCGTGCAGAACCAACCACACTTTTTGAAGGGCTGAATACAGAGACCTGGTGCACTACGTGCCACAAGGTCCCCAAACGACCCTCTGCAGGTTTTGAATTCAGGGTTGTCCTTCTCCTAGACCAGTTCAAGGCTATAGAACCCAGTCGGTCCTGCTGGAGGGAGAAGATGAGGATTCATACCTTTCCGAATGGTATTAGCACGTAAGTGAACGTAATGGATTCGATTGTATTCGAAAACGACTCTCCCATTCCTTAATCTAGTCTTTTATCTATTATATATAGACACACACACACACACACACATCTATATATACACAATATATATATATATATATATATATATATATGTTGCGTACATGTTTTCATTAAGACACGTGTCATTAAATAATTTAGGCAAGTTTTGTCTAATTGTTTTTAATAGTATCTTCATAATTACCTACAGTTTTTGTTAGTATCATTATTAAATGAATATGCATCAACATGGTTATTTTCTTTCTTCCTTTAATAAGGATGCTAAGAAACTATTGTGACATATATATATATATATATATATATATATATATATATATATATATATGACATATACATACATACATATATATATATATATATATATATATATATATATATATATATATATATATTGTAGTGGACCGTTGGGTGATGAGTATAGTATTGTAGATGAACACTTGTGGGTAGAATTTCCTGCTAGCCGGTCCAGCTACACAAGAAAGTTAGACTTTAATTAAGTCCAAAGAAGGCAAAGAAAAACAAATACAAGACCGATAAATATATGTAAACAAATATATGTATTAATAACAAGAAAGGTTACAAGTTACATGGACAGTTGACATGGACAGAATGCGTGTGGTGAATATTATGTGTGTGTGTTGTGTTGTGGTGAGTGTTCGTACATACGTGTATTGTTCTTAGCGTGTTCCCAGCTTTTGGGAAACGCTGTATCTGTGAGAGCTCACATCTACGAGGTGGTATAAGGCCCAAGGCCTGAGGAAAAAAGAGATCGAGGCGAGGGATCAACTAGTATTTATAGCCAGGGGGAAGAGACCCCTGGTGAAGGGTTAAAGAGCTGAGGAGGAGCTAACTCCGGCAATATATATATATATATATATATATATATATATATATATATATATATATAAATTATAGAGCAATATATTATTATTATTACTATTATTATTATTATTATTATTATTATAAAAGATTATAATAAAAACATGCTGAAATCGCTCCGCAAAGCTTTCATGTTGCAATACTGTAATTGTAGACATTTGCATATTTACCTTGATAAAGACGCTCAGATTTTCCATTTTCATATAAAATTTATAACACCAAAAACAAAACCTCTTGAAAGTGCCTAAAGAAGTGGCCGAAAGCGCTTGGGACAATGAAAATTTTCGAAAATTTCTGTACTCCCTTACTCCTACAAAACCGACAAAAGTAAGGATGATGAGAAAGCTAAATAAAAATTAATTAAATCTTGCTTGTCTGCCTTCTGAAATGAAAGATTTTTAAAAGAAAGGTTACAGTCCAAACACACACACACACACATATATATATATATATATATTTTAAGACATTTTTATGTTTAACATTCTTTTTAAAGATACAAATATTTAAGTAAATGCTCTGTTTATAAATAAATATATATATATATATATATATATATATATATATATATATATATATATATATATATATATTATTTAATTATTGCCCTAGACAACTATTGTGAACATTATTAGCAGAAATTCTGTTCACATTGATGCACGTTAAATTATATAATTTACGTATGTCAATAGGTAGTATTATAACTTTCTTTTATTTTAATATACACGGTGTGTGTGTGTGTGTAAAGTTCAAAGATATGCTGATGTATATACCCGCCAAAATTCGAATTGGCCCGAACATCGGAGCGATTATTTAAGCGTAGCTTAAGTGCGACACAAGGCCGAAAGTATGGAGCTTCTAGTGAGAATCGAACTCACTACTCAGTCGTAAATTCTTCTAGTGAGACAAGCTAGCTAACCATCACACCACACCGAAGTGCCCTGGCGAGCACTTTATGTGCTGGTAAAAACTCATGAATGCTTTTTGTTGTTTTTTACGCCCAGCAAGATACAGATATCGTGTGATACATGGTCTTTCGACAAGGCATTATAGCTTTATTATCTTACAAAGCCATCTTCTCTTTCTTTCGATTAACTGAACACATTGCTGAAAATGAGAAATCATCAAAAATAAACCCGCATCAAAAACAAGTTAAAAAAAAAACACAAAACAAAACAAACAAAAAATAATTCAAAAGAAACGGAAACTACGAATCCGAAGGGAAGAAAAGGATGCATATAATAGCAAGTCAAAACCTCCAACAGCTGTTACCAGACTATGCCTTCAAATTTTGTCTGTCGCCAGAATTAACTTTTAGTCACGAGCATCGAACAAGACGTCTTCATGTCTGGCAAGAACTAAAAAGCTTATAATATTAATCATTGCAAAAATTTCTGAATGCTGTATTCATGTTTTTTCCTCTTTAGTAACCCCTGGAATCTTATTTCTTCCTCACTGTTATAGGTCGGGGGTTGGTCGCTTTTATTAAATCCCCCCCCATATATATATATATATATATATATATATATATATATATATATATATATATATATATATATATATTGGGTATTGTATCTTTTGTATCTTTTTTGTTATTCTTTTTTTTTCCGTATTCAGGCCCCAAAGTTTCTTTTTTTTTTTCCTTGTTACCTTTTGTGGTGATACCTCGTTAAATCTCTTCAAAATGTCGCTGGTTGTTCAGCCTCGTTTTCATTAGGACTTTTTCCCCTCCTCATTTTCCCCGCTAAATCTTTTATCGAATGTTTTATTCAAAATCTCGACCGTTCTCTTTGTACGCGTTCCCTCCTCGCATTTTTGGGCTTAACAAATGAATATTTTCATTATTCTTTTTTAATAATAATAATAATAATAATAATAATAATTTGATATTCCCTTGAGAATTTCTCTTCCGAATTTTTTGGTCCGACTCTGGTGCCTCCTACCTCGTTAACTTCTGCCTCTAACACATAATATTAACCACGACTTTTGTCGCGTTTCCATGAATTAAATCGAGAGAATTGGATTTGGCTTAGAGTCATTGAATCAGGACGTCGAGAACAAAAACAAAATACGATGCTTTTTTCTCACCTTTTAGACATTTTAACCTTTATATTTCTCTTTCTCTTTCGATCTATAGACAGTTCGTTTTAGACAGTTCGCTTTTCATCTATCTTTATCTATCTATTTATTATCACATGTATCTTAATATGTTCATATCTATCTATCTATCTATCTATCTATCTATCTATCTATCTATCTCAGTATTATCACATGTATCTTAATATGTTCATATCTATCTATCTATCTATCTCAGTTTATATCTATATTTGTTCAGGTCTATCACTTTTGTTTGTTTATATATACAAATCTATCTATCTATCTATCTATCTATCTATCTATCTATCACTTTCGTTTGTATCTATTATCATGTCTATCTTACTCTGTTCATATCTATTTTTACACTTTCCTAGTGTTTTGACTCTCGTTTGGGGGTTAACTATTTGCGCTGAGGTGGGACCAAAACAGGTACTACCACCCCAGTCAGGGTGGACCTAGGAACATCAGCAATCCAGAGGTGGTTTTCCGATCCTCAAAACCTCCTGATCAGAGGCCTTGCTGTCGGATATATTTTATCGTATTACCCAGGAGGCGGATGTAGATTATCGTCGTACACAGGGCACTTCACTGGGGTGGGGTGGGGTGGCGTCTTACCTCTTTGTAGAGGTGGAGTCGGCGTATCTATCTATCTGACAATCTATTTGCTTGTTTCTTTACTGATCCCAGATTATGCGCATCTATCTATCTATCTATCTATCTATCTATCTATCTATCTATCTATCTGCCCGTGTGTTTATTGACCTCATATTATGCACATCTATCTATCTATCTATCTATCTATCTATCTATCTATCTATCTATCTATGTCTATTTGCCTGTTTCTTTACTGATCCTAGATTGTGCGCATCTATCTATCTATCTATCTATCTATCTATCTATCTATCTATCTATCTATCTATCACTTTTGTTTGTATCTATTATCATGTCTATCTTACTCTGTTCATATCTATCTATCTATCTATCTATCTATCTATGATTACATCAGTAACTTAGAATTTCCATTCTCTTCGCTCTTTAAAGATCTACGTAATGGTCTTTTTCTAATCCATATGACTTCACACTCTCAATACATACTGTAAAATTACAGAATACATATCACTTTGTCTTATACAAATGTAACAAAAAGGGTTTAACACGGTTGAGTTCCTTTCGAATTAGAGTACAAATTTTACGAAACCCAATATATACCTATCATGATAACCCCTTTGTTAAAGGTATACAAGGTACATGAAACATAGCCAAATATGCGATATTTTGATAGATAAAATCAGCGCCCAGTAGCTGGGGGCCCAGTTAAAATTTACCTTCAGATCTTGTGATTCAGTCTCCAATCGAGGGTATTCCGACGTATTTATTTGGGTCTCCAAAGTCAATTGGTTGACTCATTCTTCAAATTAAAAAGAAAATCAACGTTCTCGACACTTACCCATGATGCTTTGCCATTAATTCCAAAGTCACACAGTGACGTCAGTCAATAGAAGACAAACAATTCTTATGATTCGGAAAATGACAAGCAAATCTGTGGTACTGAACGGGAATATTTATTGTATTTTATTAGAATGCTGTTTTCCTCTGCTGTTGAGAAGATTGGACAACAAGCTCTCTCTTGTCTCTTCGATCAACTGTTGCTATTTCAATGACATGCCATTTGAGATTCATAGCTCCTTTCCTTAATTCGGGAAGACACGCAGAATGTATCCAGCTATCCTTATTCATTTATCTGGGACAATATGATATATATATATATATATGTATATATATATATATATATATATATATATATATATATATATATATATATATACTGTGCCCTTCTCCAATTTTTTTTCTTCGGTAATGCGACCTCGCCAATCAATCTTCAAAATCTTTCTCGGCCTTTTTGATGTAAGACATTCAGTTTCTTTGTGATGATAGCTCAATGTTTTCATGTTTCGCTTGCATAATTCTCAGTTGTTAGCTCTTGAAGAGTCTGGGCGTTTTTGCTGCTAATGGAGGCTGGTAACCAAATGAAGGCCATACTTTTGAAGACTGTTGCTACCTTGTCTATTCTACTGTTAACGTCCACTTCCACATTTTCATCATTGCTTATTATGCTACCCAGGTTAATCAGCCTGCACCCTCGACATACTTCTGGTCTACATGGATAGACATAGCAGACTGGTTGTTACTGACGTATACGGTCATTATTTTGGCTTCTCTGTGATCATTCTTAGTACAATGTTTCTTAATTTACCAAGGCAAAACATTTAGAGGTTAATACCTCCAACCAATTAACACTATTAGCCATGAGAGAATTCCTGTGTAACATTAGGGCATTTATTATTGTTATTTTATTTTCTTTGATTTCTGGTGTGAACACACTTCTTTCCGGGTCCCGCCCAGAGACCTAAGGTTAGAAATGGCATCATGACATTTTCCACTGACCAATTAAAACAAAAACAAAAAAACCCCATAAAAACACTTATTTTAGAAACATAAAGCTCTTTGTAAAGTGTGGGCTGTGCTCTTGAGAACAATTTTTTGTATTTCTTTAAGGCATGGGCTTCCAGGAATCCCTTCAATTAGTCTACTGGAATATTTTCCAACCGGTCCGAGGGCTCCAACTACAACGGGGATTTTTGATGTTCCCATGTGCCACATTTCGATGAGATTTCGATTTTATTATTATTATTATTATTATTATTATTATTTTGTTGTTGTTCTTGTTATTATTATTATTATTATTAATATTTTATTTTATTTTTCTTTGTGTAGTACAATATTATCCCAAGAATATTCCTAGTGTAACAGCAGGGCATTTATTATTATTATTATTACTTAACTTTTCTTTGTTTAGTTCAAGGTTATCGCACGTTTCTACCAAATACTTCAAGAGACAAATTGTTTCATATCAGAAGATGCAAACCGATAAAGTAGCATTTAATCAAAGAGAAAAAATATGGAATTGTGGTAAACAAAATCTGCGCAAGATGTGAGAGGAACCCATGAGCATGATTTTATTTTGCAATTCATATATTTTAGGTTTTCTAGGAATTTGTTGCACCGATTTATTCGCTCCCTTTGATATAATTCTAAAAGTCCCAAATAACAATAATGTTCTTGTCTTCGGATGCCACATTCTACTGATTTCTATTTCGAGATCTTTGTCTTAGTTTCTCAATGTTATCAAAGATGTGTTTTTGTCACTTGGCCGTGAAACATCTCTCAGAAGACAGGTATTTTCAATCTAAATTTTCGTAATTATGTCTAAACAATTTGCCTGGATCTCCCTATCAGTTTGAATGATGAAATTCTTGAGGATGGTAACCTCTTTTATCCTGTGCAACTTGTGGGGGATTATGTTACGACAAATTCTCGTTGTGAGGGAGGTTGAATGCGCAACAAATTGATCAATGTATGCACTGAGCAACTTTAGTATGTACTGAGTATACTTATAAAGTCATTGCAAATACTCTGTTGGCACCAGTTAGTCACCCCCAGATATTATGTGGTTAATTTTCTCCGGATTTACTCCACATATGCAAAATGATGTAATCTAGTTAAGTTTCAGGATATTACATTTAAACCTGAATCTTGTTCTTTTATTTTCTTTTCTCATCAGTTCTCCCCACTAAAGTCTTCTCATTCTTTTAGTCCCACTAACCTCTTTGTGACGTCCCTACATCAGCCTTCGCTCGCTCCTCGCTGCTTCGTTCGGGTGTCGCCGCTCCAAACGTGACGTCCGCCTGTCTGCGTCAGTCGTGTTGTTTCGTCCTGTGACGACCAACTGGCTTGGTATTGGTCGCGGCACCCAAATGTGACGTTCTAACCTTTTGGTGATTCGGATGGGAATCTGGTCAGATCCGATATCAGCCTCGTCGTTCCCAACTCGCTTCCATCATCTGGTTACCGAAGTAACTGCGTTGATCTCCAGTCCGCCTACCCACGTTGTGAATTGATCTTAGGCAGACGAAATCAATCAGTCGTTGGGGCCGTAATGCAAGTTGAGTTCAAATGAGGGTGGTATCGCACAAATATGTGTAGAAGAAAATAAAATAATAACTCAAAAGTTCAAGGTATCAAAAAAAAAGGATAATAATACTTTATATCTGGTTGCTGGATACATAGGACTGCGTCTATCTCACGACCCGCTATATGGATTGTGACACGTTGTTTTTGTTAGGTGAGTTTTAACATCTTAAGTTGTCTGTTCTTTAGAAATTGGTTCTTGGTGTGTCTTCAGGCGATAGTCGTAAAACTTATTTTGGTGGTATGGATCTAAGTCACTCTTCAAAATTAAATTGTTCTTGTATTGAAGATGAGTTCGGAATTGCGCGAATCTTAGTCAGCTGATGCGAATTTCAACTGCAAACTGGAAACTCTGGAAAACCGGAGAACGAACTGATTTTCGCTCGCTGCGACTTTGCTTATATGGACGCCGACCAAAACCGGGGTGTGCTTTGTCGGGGTTTGAGGTTCCTTGTTAATTCTAAATCCATAATCCACTTCTTTATTTTCGGTCAGGAATTTTCCACTCCTTTCCATTTTTGGAAGTCTTCTCTTATCCCCACCTTCTCTTATTCTCATATGGATATCTCACCATACTTCAGAGGGGCGTCAACGGTTCTCCCCACTTCTTCGTAGCAACTTCTCATACCTATCCTCTAAATGGGCGGCGGCGGGCTCCCCCCTCCTTGCGTCACGTGATCACCTCCGCCCGGCTCTCGTTGACATTCGGCCAATGGCGTCCAACCGGGTGGGTGTGATCCGGCTAGCTTTGTTTTAAGAAAAAAATATATCTTGCTCAAAAAAAACAACAAATTATCTTTACTTTTCTTTCCTTAATCGCAGCTCTCATCCCCAATGTCACCTGGGATCTATCAATGCCAATTATCAAGTGGTTGGTCATCTAGCGAAACACAGCCAATTTCCGTCCCGAAAAAAAAAACAGTTTCATTGTCCTAGCCGTATTTGCATTCTTGGTGCCAATTTCTGATAACATAGTTTTATTATCATAACCGAATTCTAACACCCATAGATGTCTTGTCAAAGCGGCAAAGACGTAACCCAGGGTTGGGCTTCGTGTGAGGTCAACAGATGACCTATTAAATCCTTTCCCGACAATATTGTTTCCCACCCTGACACAGTTAATTTTCCTTATCTATCCAAAGCTCTGTATTCACCTGGCCCTTGTCAGGCAGTCCTACGACAATGGCCGCCAGAATTTTCACCATTTTTTTCCATTATCAAAATAACATTGTCAAATGTCCCGGTTGTGGGTGGTTTTCCTTTATCATCTAAGCTTAAGTCTCGCCTCTCTTTTCCTTTCTTTCCTTTCTCTTTTTCTTTTCTTTTTTTCTTTTTGTGCCCCTAAATGGTGTCACACCCTGCGTCCTAGTGGAAGTATGCCATTGTTTGCTGGGAAATGGTTAAAAAGATGGATCATCGTCAGATATGCTTTTGTCATGTCAACGAACACTCGTTGCCCCTATTGTGATGCTAACGAATACTCGTTGCCCCTTTTGTGATGCCAACGAATACTCGTTGTCACTTTCGTAATGTTCGTTGTAGTAGAGACTTTTTAATTGCAGATACAACTATAGTAAGGCTGTTGAACAATACTGGTGTCAGACCCCTGCGAATATCACTCGCACTAATAGTACTTGTTCGATAATACTCGCTCGAATAGTAACCCGTATAGCGATCCGAAAAGAGAAATAGTATAGTGAATAGAGAATAGCGGCCCGTATAGTAATAGGAGACAGAGTAGGAATAGAGATCTTTAGACGTCACCCTACGTCCCATATATCTGTTTCCTCAACGGTCACGTGATCCACTTTATAATAATGGGATCGTCTGTGTTTGCTCACTGGCGATCTATGTTGAAACTCAAGTGTCGGCAGCGACACTTTATTCCTATATAGCATTACAACTACTATAATAAAATCTATTTAATTAATTTAAGTAATAAATAATAAAAAAAAATCAATAAATAGTAAAAAGTAATACATATAAGTAATATAAAATAATCGTGAATTAAAAAACCATTTTATAAAAGACTGCTGCTGTTATAACAGTTTAAATTTGGTGTTCCCAAACCGTTTTTGAGTCATCGCCCACATTCATATCGAAAAATTTTCCACCACCCACCTGTACAGTAAATATTCAAAAGCATATTAAATTGTTTAGTAAAAGTGTGTTAGTGGTTTGTAAACTAACTTTATGATGTAATAAAAGAAAATAGCAAAGGGAGATAACAAATACCGCTGACTTGTGTGGCAGCTGCTGCTGCTACCATATTAAAGGACAAACGATGACAAACTTCACCACTGAAGACTATATAGAAAATACCAAAATATCCATTGATTGCAGGGATATCGATATGTTATTTAGGAATGTGACGCAGTTATTTCCATTTAACCTCCTGATTTTTTTTATACATGTTTCTTTAATTAATTTTTCAGGTAGAATATATTGAAATACCTTTTTAATACTCAAAACCCTATATCGCTCATCAAAATTTCCAATCGCTCACCATTTTCTGTTCAGTTGCTCCTCGCTCACGCAACAGTTGAAAACGCTGACAGGTGAATGATATCGCCCAGGGTGGTAAACCCTGATTAAAATGTTAATCAATAGAAAACAAATAGTAAAAAAATAAAAATAAAAACAAAATCAGACATACTCAAAAAACGAAATAAACATTAAGATTGGAAATTCGATGATAAGTAGATGAAACAGTCAGTTATGTGCCATGCGTGACGCACGCTTAGGCGATCATGTATCTTTCGATATATGACTGACGAGGCAGATTTTTCCCGCAGTAGGTTGCCATTTGTTAGCAATCAGGTTTTGATGGGATAAACAAATATTTGCCTCATGAATCTTGTTTTAAATGTGCAAAAGTGTAATTGGTTAAAAAAAGAAGTTCTGTTTAAGCTATGTACAATATTGATTGTGTAATACTTTTATTATTCCAAAAAGTTGTGTTATCCTTGTTCACTAGTACTTTTTTTTCTTTCTTTTTTTTTCCTCAAAACACTTTCTGTCAATTCATTATTCTTTTTTTTTTAATTCCATATCTCTTCAAGTTGTAAGCAGTTATGACTCTCCATGTGGATTTCTTTATTATCTGTAAATTGCCATTCCATCTTAGGAAAGATAGTGGATTGGTTTCCCTTTGACTTCTCTATGGTTTAGAATTCAGATGAGCCCTTCTCCTAAACTGGCTGCCACCTAAGAATAAAACCCAGTCTGCCCTGTTGTTTATCCTCACAACTCAAGGGAGAACGGATAGATTTGTTCCTTTTCCAAGGGCATTAGTTTGAAAATGAATACAACAGACTAACCTGGAATAGGAACTTAAATTGCCGATTTCATTTTCTATATTGATATGCATAACACTACCTGCACATGAGTCAGTATGTGCCATACGTGATACATACCTAGGCCATCATCTACCTTTTGATACATGACTGACGAAGCAGAATTTTTTCCTGCAGTAGTTTACCATTTATTTCTGTGGAAGACCAGCTGCTATCCAAGGCTACAGAACCCGATCTGTCCTGCTATTTACCCATAGCTACGGGGGGGGAAGAAGAAGATTCCTACTTTTCTCAAGGGTATTAGCACGTAAGTGAATGTAATGGATTCAACTAGAATTCGAACTCGGCTCTACGATTCCACAATCCGAGCCGTTATACATTAATCCACCGTACGTCAAGGATATCAATTAAAAAGCAAGTTTTCTTCTGATCCTTGATAATCTCATCTCTGGCCTGTCTACCGTAAAACTCTCTCTCTCTATTGACAGCAAAGTTCCATACTATTTTGGTATTTTTTCTGTCAGTTATCATGGTTCATTATTCTTTATCTCCTGCCGCTAGTATCTGGTGGATTTCACTGAAGATTAAATGACAAGTCATCTAAATAATCCTCGCTTCCATTTCAGCATTCTTGTCCATTGCAGGGAAACTATCATTCGCCTAGTTTTGATTCTCTATATATTCAATATTCGTCGTACCTCGATTCAACTTGACTATATGCAGAAATGCATAGACTCTATTGCAGCCATGTTCAAAATGCGGCTCGCATGCAACCTTCGTGATTACTCACTGTGATCCCTGAGAGAATTTCAAAGTAAATTTTTGTGTTTATATGAATAAAATCAGTGGCTGAGCGCCTATGCAATAATCAACCAGTATTTTTTTATTCTTTAGGATGCATTATTGCATTTGATCCATTTTTTCTTCGCTAGTTTACACTAGCAATTTACTCTTGCGGCCGTCGGCTAATTTTCCGTGGGGAATGTGACCATGCACATATTTTAATTGTGCAGGTCTGCTCTATTTTAAAACCAGCTACTTTTAGTTGTCGTATGAATCATTTTTTTTAAAAGTCATTTTCTTTCAGGAGAAAAACAGTCTATCCATAGTTTCGTATTTTTAACATTGGCAAACTCTTCCTTATCAGGTATTTCCCTGAGGAATATACAATAACGGTTTCCCGTTGCTTTCCAACTGTTTTGAATTCCACTTATTCACAAGGGTCTTAGTAGAAAATGAACATGAACTGTCTCAACTGGAAATTGAACTGGGTTTGCCGATTTCATTTAGTGCTCTACTGCATATAACATGCTCACTTTTGCATTTCTATACGAATTACATATTTATTCGGGGTTCATTTTTATAAATCTGAACGACGTCATTTTCTCTACTCCTGCCAATAATAAAATCACAATTGGTAATAACGTGGTGGCTCAAAAGGTATTTTCTAAATGTGGCATCACAAAGTTGAAACACTGGAACTTATGTCAACATCTTGGATCCTGAAAACAAAAAGTGTAAATACAAATCTCATTCAAGAAAGAAAGAATGAACGAGATTTGTGAAGAGAGAAAAGTGGGCAGGCCTATCAGTGGTCAGGAATGGCTGTAAAGAACACCGGGGTAAACACGAAAGAAAACGACAATGTGAACATATACGAGGATATTAGAGGACATATCAAGATAATGTTGAAAGTTAAGGTCATGCTCGTAATAAACTGAGCACTCAGAACCGTGTAATATATGGCATAAATATTTTATTTAACAATTTCAAATGACTAACATTTTTTTTATATATTTGATTGAAAGTGCGCGTGTGTGTGTGTATGTTATGAAAATCTGTATGCATTTTATTAAAAAAGAAAGGTTTTACATGTCCATAAAGAAAGTTATTCAATAACACCTCACTTTTATAATCGTTCTAGGCACACACATCTATGTATGTATTTATAGGTTAGGTTTGCTTTGTTTTATTTCATGGTATATCACCCTGAATAGGTTATTTAATGCCGACATGATTTTCATTGTTGGTAATAATTTAAAAAAAAATGTATTACTGGAAATAAAACCTATTTTGTAAACTTTCCTAGTGTTTTGACTCTCGTTTGGGGGTTAACTATTTGCCCTGAGGTGGGACCAAAACAGGTACTACCACCCCAGTCAGGGTGGACCTAGGAACATCAGCAATCCAGAGGTGGTTTCCCGATCCTCAAAACTATCTATCTGACAGTCTGTCTATTTGCCTGTTTCTTTACTGATCCCAGATTATGCGCATCTATCTATCTATCTATCTATCTGTGTTTATCTGTGTTTATTATCATATTATGCGCATCTATCTATCTATCTATCTATCTATCTATCTATCTATCTATCTATCTATCTATGTCTATTTGACCTGTTTCATATTATGCTATCTATCTATCTATCTATCTATCTATCTATCTATCGCAATCTTTTCTTTATTTCTGTCGTTCTGTTCATCTATATCTTGAGCGAGAGAGAGAGAGAGAGAGAGAGAGAGAGAAAGAAAGAAAGAAAGCGTGTGAATGTTGATAGCTGACTTAATACTAGTTATCACCAAAGATGATTATCAGAGGAAACAGATCCGAACAAAGAGTTATGCATATGTCGTTGTGTCTACAAAGAAAAATCCCATTACATGCGTGGGCGCCGAGACTTGGTGAATACTGCCCTGATTTTGCTGACGAAGCAGCAAGCGACATTTCACCAGACATTCACAGTTCACATCAGTCAATTGAAGAAAAGAAATCACTTTCTTTTCTAAAGACACCTAAATTCCAAAAGCATATGCCACCTCAACACTCACCTGAGTAAAGTTTAACCAATATCTCTAGTGTGCCCAATCTATCAATCACAAAAGCTAAACTGTAATATGAGAGCCGTCGCCTTCTCTTCCTGTACGTAAAGCTATGAACAGTTCTATTATGATGTCCTTTTGGGATGCTGGTTACGTTAAAACATTCCAAGTAAGATAGATAGATAGATAGATAGATAGATAGATAGATAGATAGATAGATAGATAGATGTGCATAATCTGAGGTCAATAAACAAACAGGCAAATAAACAGCCATAGTGTTATGGTAATTTACCCACGCACGCATGGACTCTCGCAGCTATAAATAGGAGCAGGTACTGCCTTTTGGAGAGGGAAGTTTCCAGCAGTCAGCTCTGACAGTCAGACCAAACATTCTTGCTGTGACACTGTCATTTGTATATGTTTGTATTAATGTTTCTGTTAATATATTTGTTTAACTCAATTCCTCTCTTTGTGTCTTTGTTTTCTAACTCTAACAAGGCCACAACACATAGATAGATAGATAGATAGATAGATAGATAGATAGATAGATAGATAGATAGATGCGCATAATCTGGGATCAGGAAAGAAACAGATAAATACACACACACACACACACACACACACACACACACACACACATATATATATATATATATATATATATATATATATATATATATATATATAAAGGGTGTTCCAATAACTTGAACCGATTTTAAATGTGAATTAACTTTAATCGTCTAATGATTTTTTTCTTTTTCTTTCATATTTAACGATTTAAGTCTTTGGTAATTACAACCATTGAAAGACAACAATCAAACGTGTTAAAGTGTCAAAAGTGCAATTGGAAAAAAAGTTCGTAAATTCAAACAAACTAGTTCGGTGGCAGATGCGAAAACACCATTGCGTGCTTGTTTACGCCGTTCAGCTGAAAACATTGCTGCAATGCACGAGAATGTGGCCGAAAATCCAGACACTTCAATTCGTCATCGCGCGCAGGAATTGAACCTCTCCACAACAACGTTACATATTTTCTATATTGCACTCTCGATTGGTCAATTATGTTGACATAAAAAAATCGCGAAGTGTGCAAAATGCATTTATGTTTGAACGTCCATTTTCATAATAGGCTTCGATAACTTTAACACGTCGTTTGATTGTTAATCTTTCCATGGTTGAGATTGCCAAATTTAGTTGTTAAATCTGAAAGAAAAGAAAAAAATCATTAGACGCTTAAACTTAATTAATTCGGTCCAAGTTATTGAACACTTTACATTATATATATATATATATATATATATATATATATATATATATATATATATATATATATATATATAGATTGGTTTATACCGAATAAATTCCAATGACCAAAAATACTATTCTTAAAAGAGGGCTAGAACAAATATAAAATAAATATGTTATAAAATCACTACAAAATAGTTATTTTGTTTCAACACTTTGATATCTTATCAAGTGATGGTCTTTTAACATCATCACTTGATAGGACACCAGAAGTGTTGAAACAAATGCGTATTTTATAACATATTTATGTTATAATTTTCGAATAAATTGTATATATATATATATATATATATATATATATATATATATATATATATATATATATGAGATAACGCGATATATATTTTTATACTTCAGGAACAATACTAAGGAAAATGTCTGACAAAGTGAAAAAGTTGTCTTGTGACGCGTTTCATACTTTAGGACATCATTGTTACGATGGTGCAACTATTCTCAGCATTACCTGTTCCTGCTCATGTGCATAACAAACTTAATCTTATATATATATATATATATATATATATATATATATATATATATATATATATATATAAATTCCCAAGAAGATAGAATCCAGGTAGAACTCAATGTCCAGGACAGAGTAAGAATATAATATAAAAGGCTCAAACACTAATATCCCATGGTCATAATTTATTACATTGGAATCGTAATTCTTTTTGAATTTCTAGGTCTGATGAATTGGATCGTGATTATGATTCCAGTGTAAGAAATTATAACCATGGAATATTACTGTTTGAGCATTTTATATTATATTATATTATTATATATATATATATATATATATGTGTGTGTGTGTATAGATATATATTTATATAAATTAATTAGCTACTATATCTTTATGATATTCACTCCCATCTAATTCTTCAAATGTCGAATGCATAACTAATCCTAATCTCTATATTTCCACCCCACCTCTATAATCTTTTTACCTATATTAATTATAATTTATAAACTTCCCCTACTCTAAGATCTCACCCACTCTCTTTAATCACTTACATCCTTTTATCTATATATTTTAAAGTTATTTTAAAACCCATTTTTATTCCTCTTTTAATTTTAAATTAATATTTCATTCCCATATAACCCAAAATGAATGTCATAATGTTAATATTCGGGTTAAATTTAACAAAAATTCTTCACTTTAATACAAATACCTTTCGCTCTTACCTGACCCCTGCGTCGTGCCTTTCGTCTGAATGAAACATTGAAATGGATAATTTCTGTATTAGGTTTTCGATTGGTGATTTTTTTTTAGCTTTCACAGTTAAATTTCTATTTTTGGCACGAACTCACTGCACAGCGGGGTTGTTAAAACAGGCGACCGACATCTTCATCTGACGAAATAACCTATGCACCATATGAGGTGATTTTAAATTTTATTGTTCATTAATTATATATATATATATATATATATATATATATATATATATATATATATATATATATATATTAAATAAAGAACGACAACTTGAATTTCAGCCTCGTTCCTTTCGCGTAAACGTTACTATCATGCAATATGCATCACACAATACATCTTAAAAGACAACCGTTGAAAGATAATCATAACAATTATCATCAAAAGTCGTGAAAATGGTTAAATTAGTGAGAGAGACCGCTTGGTACAATAGAAACTACGGAAACTTTTAGTCCCTTACCCACCACCAATTGTCCTGAATAATAAAAAAAAAATAATTATCTATCATAAAAAAAAATTTAAGACAGCTGACCTTATCCTCAAAAATAACAACACGCCAACTAAGTCAAAATTACAAAGAACGAACATTATCTATGAGTTCAAATGCCCCTTAAGGAACTGTGTTCCTGATCAAACCGGACTCATAAATAATTGCATCAGTCACACACCTACATGCCTATCCAGACGTCTTACGTTACACCTATTTGACCGCAGCTTCAATAGAACCCATTTAAGCACACAAACAAACTTACCAGACTCCATTAGAAACATACTAGTAGAAAACACTAATATAATAACTTCATCCACCTGTAAAAAGAGATTAAAAATAATGGAAGCTTTAATAATAAAAAAGAAAAAGCCAACTCTTAACAATATTAACTACGAGCAAAGCCACAATGTGCTAACCGTATTCGGAAATTAAAAACATCTCTACAACACACTAAAACATACACATAATGCACACGCTCAATTAAACTGAAAAATCGAATCATCCTTGATAATGGCTAAATGTATAGCCGAAACCGCTCGGAAATATAAAACATTTGAACAGTTCTTACACACCTTTTGTCCAGAAAAGAAAGATCTTGTTCGAACACAAGAAAAATTAAATAAAAAGCTTAACCGTAGTACCTTGTCTATCGTTTTTAATAAAACATGCATATACATACATACATTATATATATATATATATATATATATATATATATTAGGTTTACTAATTAACCCGTAGTTGGGGGGGAAGCGGTGGATTCATAAATTTCGTAAGTGAATATAACAAACTCAACGGGAGTTGGAACTTGGCTCTCCAATAAACAATAAGCAATTAGCCATTATACCACTCGCACATCCAAGCTTATAGCACCTTATATTACCAAGCTGTCACCCATTGAGATATTGACCATGCTCGACATTGCTTAACTTCGGGAATATAATTGACTATGATCATACATAAGTTAACTTAGGTTAACCCTGAGCATCATGAAAGACATGAAAGGTTATTGAAGATATTTCTAATCTATAGTGTGGCTAATATTCTAACATATAATGGTCTTCTTCTAAGTGCTGTGTCCCTTCAGGAAGTGGGTGAACATGCCTCTCCACAACTTCCTATCCACCGTTTTTTAATTATTTTTTACTCTTTTTACTATCCCCCCCCATTCTCTGTTCTGTTATCCCCTTGTCTTCAGTATGTCCGATAAGTTAAAAATTTCTTTCTTTTCTCATTATATATCATAAGCTTACGACCACGTCACGTTGAAACATTGGTTTCCATACGATCCCCGAAGTTAAGCAACGTCGAGTTTGCTCATTACTTCGTTGGGTGACCGCTTCGGAATACAAGGTAACCCAACCTCGGAAGTGCGAGTGGTGTAGTGGTTAATGGCTCAGAATTGTTAATCCGAGAACCGAGTTCGAATTTCCGTTCGTTTTGTTATACTTGGTATAAGTCCATCTCTTCTCTCCCAAGCTATGTTTTGATTAGTTAAACTTGTATCAGCAAACCATTATTATCTAACCAAAAAGAAAAAAAAATCTTATAATCTAAAAATAATTTCTGGCTTTAAAAACCTAAGCTATAGAAGACGAGTCGATCAAACATTATCTATGCTCGTAATATAAGTAAGGGAAGTAAATAAGATTTTGCTAGTAAATTAATACGTGGTTACTTCCCTTGGCTATTTTAATAATCTATACAATTCTATAAGCCAGTTCCCGGGCAACGCTTGGTAGCTCTGATAGTTTATAAATAAAATTTGAAATAAGGAAAATAATATTAGTCCAAATAAAAATAAATGAATGAAAGAAAATGATCAGTTATTTTCAAACAATATTTACCCAAATATAATCAACTCCAACCTCGTAAATTTAACAAAACTGAACTAGAATCCGATAAAAGTCGTTACATAATTTACAAAAGAAATTTCCCGAGTTTCCATTTAAATAACTAATTGAGATCCTGAAAGAGTTTCTCAATAGAAACTCTCATGCTGGCTGAGGAACTCCTCCACAGATTCGCCCTTCAGTGTTCACCGGATAGAATGAAGGTCCTCGACGAATCCCGGATCTTATGCTTAAAAGATATCAACGGGTTTCTTTCGGCGATTACCTTTTTAACTTTCTTACCTGCGTTGAAACATTTTCACATATTATTGAACAATCAAGCTCTCAGTTGTTATTAATTTTTGGACATTATATCTACTTAATACATACATGGGTACACGCAGACGTACATACGGTGTATACATAATACATACATGGGTACACGCAGACGTACATACGGTGTAGGCTGAACATTTCATAGGCTGTCTATGAGGGAATGATGCTAGAGCTGTGAAATATTGCACGCATGCATTAATTTCAACTCTTCTTATTAATATCTGCAGTTTCTTTCCAGGTAAACTAATATCTGACTGTTTGAAAAGACTTCAAGAGTAACTAGTAATGGAAAAAAAAAATGGTATCGTTAACAAATGCCTCCAGAAGTACGGTTTAGCCTCCAAGTACATTCGTGCTGATATGGCTGCAACATTATGGGTTACCACCCCAGCTCCATCAACAGTGGAAAACTAGGCAGCTGGATTTAGGAATGAAAGGGAGTTTCTTGAAGATGATCCAAGGCCTGGAATTTCTGTAACTGCCATCATCGAGGAAAACATTGATCGTGTTCACCAGATGTTGATTGATGACAGTCGATCGATTATAGATCAGATAGCCAAAGCTACATCCCATGAGAAAGTTGAGAATGTTCTGCACAATGAAATTGGCAAGATTTCTGTTCTGTGGGTGCCACGTCAAAAGTGCACCAGATTGAAGACATCATGGGGGAAATGTGATATTGCTTGAGGCAGAGCCAGTTGGTTTTCTTGAACGGTTCTAAGCCCAAGATCAGTGTTGGTATCATCATTTTCAACCAGAGACAAAAAAAAGACAATCCACGCAGCAAAACTACCCGCCCTCTCGTGCTCCAAAGAAGGCCAAGGTCGATTTATCTGCAAGGAAGATGATAGCCTCAATTTTTTTTTATACAAAAGGCATTGTGTTCATTGACTATCTTCAAAAGGGCCAAAGCATCAATGAAGAGTATTATACCAAGTTGCTGAGGCAGTTACGAAAGATTAGCATGACCAAACTCCCAGAAGAACTGATGAAAGGGGTATTGTTTCATCAGGACAGTGCTCCAACACACAGATGCTTGGTTTCAAAGAAAACTTTGCGTGACTATGGCTTATGTGTTGGGTTTTTCTCGACTATTTATAAACACGGGTCACTAGAGCATTGTGTAAATAAATAAATAAATAAATAAAGTAAATAATAAACAAATTAACAAACCACTACCGCGAAAACAAGTAAAAAATAATCAATCCAAATAAATAAATAAAATAATAAATTAAAAAACTGACACAAATAGCACTTAGAATAGGCTACAGAAATCAATGCAAAAATTGGACGAAAAATAGCTTTAATTACCTTCCTAGACCAAAACAAACTAGCATCGGTAAAACGCAACCCTCTAACACATTAAAAGACAACAAAGAAAATTTCAAAATCAAACCAGCATGCAACTCATAAACCCAACCAAAAGTGAACTAGGTAAAATAATTAAAACGATACTAGAAAGTGTTGTTCATGATGACGGTCGTCTTCGAGTATAGAATCCAGAGGTTAGCAGTGAATATTTTGAAGACAGTAAGGAAGCGTAGTTCAGGTT
>CAHIKZ030003973.1:210000-235000 GCA_903632075.3 Acanthosepion pharaonis
GAATTCCCGATAAAAAAGAAAAACAAATTCATGATTGTTTTTCTTTCTTCCCTAGATTTGATTCTGCTTCATGTTACTGGAAGAGAGACTTATGTTTCGTCATCTCATCTGGTAAGAGGGAATCACATCACTGGCAATAAATATACAAGCAGCATAAAATAATTTCATTTCATTATATGTATTATTTTCATTTTATTTCATTATATCTATTTATGACCTCCATGTGTTTTTTAAAATCCTTATTATATTAACATGTGTCATATAAATGTAGTGTTGTGTCATAGGTTATTACTTTATTGTTGTGTTAGCATAAGTGAGTGATGTAAGGGCTTATTCGCGGGAAATCGTGGGTACATCCCGAAAATCTCATTACAACGCATTGTAGGAATGGAACTCTGCCGTAAGTCGAGGACCCCCCGATATATATATATATATCAGGACAGACTGGATTCTATAGCCTTGGATGACAGCACGGTCTAGGAGAAGGACAACTCTGAATTCAAAACCTGCGGAGGGTCGTTTGGGGACCTTGTGGCACTTAGTGCACCAGGTCTCTGAATTCGGTCCTTCAAAAAGTGTGGATGGTCCTGCACGAAACCTTCACCACTATAATCAAATCTCACGTCTGTTGTCGGGCTGTCGGTTTCCTGGGAAACTGATCTGCTTGACCCTCATACGTAGAATTCGACGGGAGAGAGTCGACTATATATATATATATGATTATGTATTTAGGCAGCAATCCTTCATTTATGCATGTTTCATTAAAAACGACAGACAAGGTACTACGATTAAACTTTTTATTTAATTTTTCTTGTGTTCGAAAAAGTGTTTTCTTTTTGTGGGCATAGAGTGTCTAGAAACTGTCCAAATGTTCTGTAATACCAACCGAGTACTTTCGGCTATACTTTTAGCCATTTTTAAGGATGATTTTTTTTCAGTTTAATTGAATATGTGCGTTGTGCGTATGTATTTAGTGTTATAGAGATGTTTTATTTTCCGAACACAGCACATTGTGGCCGTGTTCGTAGTTAATATTATTAAGTGTTGGCTTTTTCTTTCTTTAAGGCTTCCATTATTTTTAATATTTTTTTTTTTTACAGAAGAATGAAGTTATTATGTTTGTATTTTCCACTAGTATGTTTCGGATGGGGTCTGGTAAGTTTGTAAGGCGTCTGGATAGGCATGTAGACGTGTGACCGATGTAATTATTTATGAATTCGGGTTGATTAGGAACACATTTCTTTAAGGGGGCATTTGAACTGTTAGATAGAAATAATGGAAGCCGTAATGGTAAAAAAGAAAAGCCAACACTTAAGCCAACATTAACTACGAACAGGGCCACAATGTGTTAACTGTGTTTGGAAAATAAAACATCCCTATAAATCTAGATACATACAGACAACCCATACATCCAGTTAAAATTAAAAATAAAATCATCCTTGATAATGGTTAAAAGTATAGCGAAAAGCGCTCGGAATTATAGAACATTTGGACAGGTTCTACACACTCTGTGTCTAAAAAAGAAAAAACTTGTTCGAACACAACAAAAATTAAATAAAAAGCTTAACCGCAGTTACATATCTGTCGTTTTTAATGAACATATATATATATATATATATATATATATATATATATATATATATATATATATATATATATATATATATATATATAAGTGTGTGTGTGTGTGACGTTATTGTTTAGAAAGACGAGACTGAATCTGTCATTCAAGTAATTATTATTTATTCACTTCGTTTGTTAATGTCGGCGTGAGGTTGTGTGTTTTTGCGGGGACTTTATTCGAATGTTGATATTCTCACGAGGATTCACAAGACTCTGGCCTTTTACCTCTCGGGTAGGACACTTGTATATCTCCCTGACATCCAGTGGTCCGGCGTCTGAACACCATCAGCTACAGCTGTTTTCGAGTGAAGATTCTGGCGCTTTTTGAGGCCCGATTCTGCACAAGTCGGCTATGAGGTATTCCTCCGCTTAAACCTTCCGCTGCACCTGACTCCTCTGATGCTCAATTACAACACCACCAAATACAGGCCTAACTTTTGTTTCTGTTCGGGTGAACTCAAAATATATCGGGGTCACCACAAATCAACTCTTCTTAGAACAAGAGTTTCGTATTGATATTAGGTTCTATTGGTATTTTCTAGCAGAATCCACATGTTACATATATATATATATATATATATATATATATATATATATATATTACTTATTATAAAACGCAGATTGTGTGTGTGTGTCTGTAACGTTTATATATTGGATCGAATTTCTTACATTTTTTTTAGCCGGTTTCAACAAAACTTCACAGGACTACATAAAATTAAAATATATATATATATATATATATATATATATATATATATATATATATATATATATATATACAGTGGGGAAAATAAATATTCATACACATGAAAAATTGTATTTTTATAAATGTAAAACCTTAACTAAAACAAATGTTGATACATTTTATTAAAAAATAGTAATAAACTTAATTAATTCTTATTCTAACAGAAATTAATGCATTTTTTTTTTCATTTTAACTAATGAAAAAAGTATTCGTACAAAATAAAAAAAAAGCATATTAACTTAATTTAATAGTTTGTGGAATCTCCTTTATTGAGTTCAACAGCTACCAGCCTATTCCTGTACGTCTCAACTAATGATTTGCGCACATTGAGTGGTATTTTGTCCCATTCTTCTTGGCATATTGTCTTCAAATTCTTGATATTTGTTGGTGCTCTTTTTCCAATTTGAATTTTCAAATATCGCCATAAATTCAAGTCTGGGGACTGACTTGGCCATTGAAAAACATCAACTTTACTTTCAGCTAACCATTTCCTTGTAGATCTAGCGGAATGCTTAGGATCATTATCCAGTTGGAAAACCCAATCAGGAGGTAGCCGAAGTATCTCAACCGAACGCATGAAATTGTCTTGCAGGATTTTCTGGTATCTTTCGGCATTCATCTTGCCATCTATTATTGATATTCTGCCAACACCTTTTGCAGAAAAACAGTCCCAGATCATAATACTGCCACCACCAAACTTTACAGTTGACAACGTGTTCTTTGGTAAGTAGGCTTCACCGTCCTTCCTCCACACATAATTTCGATAATTATGACCAAACAACTCTATTTTGGTTTCATCTGTCCATAGTACTTTTTCCCAAAACGAATATTCTTTATCCTTAAGCTCTATAACGAATTTTAGCCTAGCCTAGAATATTTATTTCACTCCGCTGTATATACTAGATTAGACATTATATATATATATATATATATATATATATATATATATATATATACATACTAGATTAGACATTATATAAATATATATATATATATATGAAAATTTTGTTTCGGATACTATTATACATCCTACAAACAAACATGGACGCACGCACACGCACACACACATATACATACATGCATAATCTTCGTCGTGTAATGGTTAGTAAGCTGGTCTTGCTAGATCAGTTACTACAGAATAGTGAGTTCGATCATCCCTAGGTACCACATACTTTCGGCCTTGTGCCACATCAAACTACGCTTAGAAAACACCTTATATAAATACATATATATATATATATATATATATATATATATATATATATATTAATCGTCATCACCCCAAGCAAGGCAGTACAGCCACTAGCACGAAGGGGTTACAGGGTGTGGAATTAGGAACAGAAACATTAATAATGAGCGAGAATGGAAAAGTGCAATCAGGAGGACAGTAGATAGCGATTGACATTGTATTTAATTTTTTCCTGATTAAAGTTGGCTGGAAAGCATGGAGCCGGAAGGGAGTTCCACAAGCGAGAATCTGCCAGCATAGAAGTTACGGCCACATCTACCTAGCTCAACTGTAAACTGATGAGATCTCGCCGCCAGTTTAGTATTGAGCTTAAATTCATAAAAGTCTAGGTAACATAGAGAAGAGCTCATCCGAACAATTACCATGAAGATATTTGTGAAAAAAAAAAGGCATAGAGGGGTAACCTTACGGCGATGGATAAGAAACTGAAACGTAGCTTTCAGATCTGGACCAATAATATTACTGATTCTTCTTTGGATCTTCTCAATAAGCTACAGGTAAATAACAGGGGCACTGGACCATATATGACAGCAATATTCTAAGAATGGACGAATGATAGATATGCAAGATTGTTATTTTTTAATCGGTAAGCAAGGCAGAAAAAGCACTAAAAGAGCTTACAGGGTTTAGAATAATTAGGAACGGAAGCATTAATAATGAGCGGGAAGAGAAAAGAGCAATCAGAAGGACAGTAGGTAGCGATTGACGTTGCACTTAAATTATTGCAGACCAAAGTTGGCTGGAAAGCATGGAGCCAACCGGGAGTTCCGCAATTGAAAAGTATGAGTAAAGAAACAGTCAGCATAGGACTTACGGCTACATCTAGCCAATTCATCTGTAAATTGATGAGATCTCAATTAGCGAGCGTCTTTAAATGATCGATTATTCTAAGATTTTTGTCAGTATTTCTGTCGTGTATACGATCCGGGTAACCTACGAGGAATTCAGATCTGAAACTGTTATGGCATCTTATCCATAATAATAATAATGGATTATTCCATAGTTAATAAATACTGCGCCTCAGGAGTAGGCAAGGAGTCAGTACTTCCAGTAGAGTCAGTGAGTAGTTCAAGTCGAGTCAAGAGTCGAGTAAGAAGCAGTCCGAAACAGAGTCGCGTTCAGACAATTACTGCAAGACACTGGAATAATGATACTAGTCGAGACTTCATTGTTCTCTCTACTAAACCTGATTGTTCATACTAACACTTTTACTTCTCTGTATATATTCCTGTTTGTAATATATCTGTGTTATTCCATACCCGTGTTCGAGTTCTTCTTTATTGGTTCTACCTTGGACTATCACCGTGGTACAAGGAACCGGACCACGACAGAAACCTTTATACTTTATACCAGAAAGATACAAATGATATTTCTAGGGAATATAATGAGGAAAGAAAGCATGGAAAATCTGATACTTACAGGACAGTTTGAAAGCAAGTGGGACAGAGGGAAACAAAGTATAATACAGTGAAAGTTATTTCACTTAGTAACATAATTCTCCAAGTTCTTGTTTACCTCTGCTGTGGTCAGGATTTGAACTCACAACCCTTTGAGTCAAGTCACTGGATCACTTCAACCAACGATTTTATTCACTGGGCCATGAGAGCTTGAGAAAATGAATGGCGGAACAAGGTTTAACAAAAAGAAAAATTTATCAAGCTCTACAAATGACAGGAAATTGTGGAGAGCTATAATCGGCTATGTTCTGAATGGACACATCACATAAAGTAGAAGACTACAGTACTTAAAGTAAGAATCAAACGAAATTTCCCTAGAAATGGTCAGTGGTCGGAGAGCAGTTTACTCCCATAGATGGAAATAAATTGTTCAGTTCGGAATTCTCTGTAGATGGAAATAAATTGTTCAGTTCGGAATTCTCTGTAGATTACCAGGATCGTTATAGACCTCATGAAGGCCGGAGGACGCAACGACCAAAACCTTGTGATAGCAACAATAAAAATGAGGACAATAGTCTGAATATAAATAGTGTAAATAAGGCTTTATTACTTTTCGTCGACTGACGATCGCTGTTATCGGCGTGAAACTTGTATCAGCAATTTTAAAATCATTTAAGAATGTCTTCACCATTGACTCTGCTCTTTCCCTGTGAAGACTGCAGGCCAGCAAGTAAGGTCTTTCATGTATTAGGTACTAATTTATTATATATATATATATATATATATATATATATATATATGGGGTGGGGAGTGAGGGAGAGTGTGCTTGAGTGTGAGTAAGGAAGACATTACTAAATAAAATGTAGTGGTGCAAACACGCATGTAATGAGGAGCAAGGATAAGAAATGTGGATACGTCGAAAAAGCGAAGCTAAAGTTTCAAATTAAAAGTTTAATCATTAATTTTTCTGATTCAAGCATTAAATCTTCAACAATTTAACAAAGTTAAACAGTCGGTCTTTCTCAAGTGGCCAGTTTTCAATTTGATTCAGGTTTATGAAGCCCATCTTCGGAATTCAATAATCGATTATGTTTGAGGAGCCCTCGACAAAGTTCGATTAAACGAAGAAACAGCATATCTATTCATTTAAAAATCCATCCACACACACACACACACACATATGTGTGTGTGTGTGTGCACGTGTTGCATAAATGAATGTCCATAGATACAATTAAATATGAAATCCATGCACACTTCACGCACTTGCATACATGCATGAGGAAATAGATACACAGACACCTACACGTAGAGATACATGCATGCACACGTATATATATATATATATTCATGTGATTTACATGAATACAAACACACATATGTGTGTGTGTGTGTGCGCGTGTGCATGCGTGTGTGTGAACTCCAACACACGTGCACGAAAAGTTGTTGGCTAAAATTATTTAGCAAATTTGACCAAATGACGCAACAACATTTTCTGGGCCCAGGTGGCGAGTAAAGAATTTTGGCTAGGCCGAGAACATTTCAGCATTCCCTCGGACATATATGTAAAGTGACTCATGAGTTTGATAAAACTCACTGAACAATGCTTTATATATATATATATATATATATATATATATATATATATATATATATGTGTGTGTGTGTGTGTGTGTGTGTGTGTGTGTGTCTGTGTTTGTGTGTCAGTATGTGTGTGGCGTTTAGTTAGGCGTGTTTGTATATATTATATCTTCGTAAACCCAAACGAACAATTTCTCGCACGTGTACACACATATGCATACAATTCCACACTCTCCACACACACACACACATTTTATATATATATATATATATATATATATATATATATATATATATATATATATATATTACGCTTGCTGTTTTGTACGTTTATGTATGGGTGTGTGATGCATCAATTAATTAAACATCCAAATATTTGGATTAGCGACAATATCCCCTTCGCATGTAACAAATTCATTAAGCAGGTGGTAGTGGTCGGTGCAGGGTGAATAGAAGCCTAATTGAGGAGTGGCTGGAGACGGGTCGGGTCATAAATTCTGTAATCAATTACGGGAACCTCTCAGAGAACATTTCCAAGGAGAATGTGAAATTAAAAAATAAAAAAATAATGAAAATCTAACCAAATCGTTTCATCTGAACGCAAACGTTGCATTCGTTCATATCAACGAATGGGTTTTGGAGTATTCTTCCGTACGCACCTATTCAAAAAGAACGAATGGGACGTTGCGTACCACAATTATATGCAACCTTTTCCCATTTATTTCGCTATTAAACCAGCTTTTGTTTCGTGTTTGCTTTTTTATTTTCTTTCGATTTCATTTCAGATTTTGACTTAAGTTACTTTTGAAAGATTCATTCAAATTTAAAATTAAACAGCAAAAAAGGTCAAATATATTCCTTTATTTCTGTTTGTGTTCTTTTGTTTAAAAACGTTTTCTGTCTAGAACTTCATTCAGCTTTATCTGCTTCTCATTTTTTCATTCATTTTCTTTAACTTCTTTACTTTCATTTCTTCTCCTCATCTTCTTTTCATTCATTCTTTTTATCTATTTTTCATTCTTTCATTCATTCTCTAAATCTACTTTTCATTCATTCTCGCTATCTGCTTTTCATTCATTCATTCATTCGCTTTATCTGTTTTCATCTTTTTATTTATTTTCTTTATCTACTTTTCCTTCTTTTCATCGTTTTCTTTATCTACTTTAAATTCTTTCATTCATTCTCTTTATCTACTTTAAATTCTTTCATTCATTCTCTTTATCTACTTTAAATTCTTTCATTCATTCCCCATTTCATTTTTATATTAATTCTTTTTTTCTATTTTTCATTCTTTCAAACAATCTCTTTATCTAATTGTCATTCTTTCATTCATTCTTTTTATCTATTTTTCATTCTTTCGTTCTTTCATTCATTCTCTAAATCTACTTTTAATTCATTCTCGCTATCTGCTTTTCATTCATTCATTCATTCGCTTTATCTGTTTTCATATTTTCATTTATTTTCTTTATCTACTTTTCCTTCTTTTCATCGTTTTCTTTATCTACTTTAAATTCTTTCATTCATTCTCTTTATCTAATTTTCATTCTTTCCATCAATCTCTTTATCTACATATTTTCATTCATTCTTTTTATCTATTTTTCATTCTTTCAAACAATCTCTTTATCTACTTGTCATTCTTTCATTCATTCTTTTGTCTATTTTTCATTCTTTCATTCATTCTCTTTATCTAATTTTCATTCTTTCCATCAATCTTTTTTATCTACATATTTTCATTCATTCTTTTATCTATTTTTCATTCTTTCAAACAATCTCTTTATCTACTTGTCATTCTTTCATTCATTCTTTTTGTCTATTTTTCATTCTTTCATTCATTCTCTTTATCTAATTTTCATTCTTTCCATCAATCTCTTTATCTACATATTTTCATTCATTCTTTTTATCTATTTTTCATTCTTTCAAACAATCTCTTTATCTACTTGTCATTCTTTCATTCATTCTTTTTGTCTATTTTTCATTCTTTCATTCATTCTCTTTATCTAATTTTCATTCTTTCCATCAATCTCTTTATCTACATATTTTCATTCATTCATTTTTATCTATTTTTCATTCTTTCAAACAATCTCTTTATCTACTTGTCATTCTTTCATTCATTTTTTTGTCTATTTTTTCATTCTTTCATTCATTCTCTTTATCTAATTTTCATTCTTTCCATCAATCTCTTTATCTACATATTTTCATTCATTTTTTTTATCTTTTTTTTCATTCTTTCAAACAATCTCTTTATCTACTTGTCATTCTTTTCATTCATTTTTTTTGTCTATTTTTCATTCTTTTCATTCATTCTCTTTATCTAATTTTCATTCTTTCCATCAATCTCTTTATCTACATATTTTCATTCATTCTTTTTATCTATTTTTCATTCTTTCAAACAATCTCTTTATCTACTTGTCATTCTTTCATTCATTCTTTTTGTCTATTTTTCATTCTTTCATTCATTCTCTTTATCTAATTTTCATTCTTTCAAACAATCTCTTTATCTACTTGTCATTCTTTCATTCATTCTTTTTGTCTATTTTTCATTCTTTCATTCATTCTCTTTATCTAATTTTCATTCTTATCATGTCATCGTCTTACATCTTTGTTCTTTTCGCTTTTATACATTCATTATCTTTCTTTCCCTCTCTCTTTATTTATATTTCTCTTTTTTCATACCTTCGCATTCTCTATCTTCACTTCTTTCATTTTCTTCTTTCTTTCTCATACAAACGTTCATTACCTTTTTACTGCATTCATTTTTCTTTTGCTTCTCTTAATATATACATTCCATCTCTTTCCTCGGCCTCAATTCTTTATTTCATACATTCACTTTTGTTCATTCGTTACCCACATTTCTTTCTTTTATTTAGACATTCATTAATATTCTTTCCCTGCCTTCATTTATTTCTCACTCTATTTTTCATATATTCATTCGTTATCTTTTCCCACCCACCTTTCTCTCTCTATCTTCCATATATTCATTCGTTATTTTCCCAACCCACCTTTCTCTCTCTATTTTTCATATATTCATTCGTTTTTTCCACCCACCTTCCTCTCTCTATCTTTCATATATTCATTCGTTATTTTTTCCACCCACCTTTCTCTCTCTATTTTTCATATATTCATTCGTTATTTTTCCCACCCACCTTTCTCTCTCTATTTTTCATATATTCATTCGTTATTTTTCCCACCCACCTTTCTCTCTCTATCTTTCATATATTCATTCCTTTTTTCCCACCCACCTTTCTCTCTCTATTTTTCATATATTCATTCGTTATCTTTCCCACCCACCTTTCTCTCTCTATTTTTCATATATTCATTCGTTATTTTTCCCACCCACCTTTCTCTCTCTATTTTTCATATATTCATTCATTATCTTTCCCACCCACCTTTCTCTCTCTATTTTTCATATATTCATTCGTTATTTTTCCCACCCACCTTTCTCTCTCTATTTTTCATATATTCATTCATTATCTTTCCCACCCACCTTTCTCTCTCTATTTTTCATATATTCATTCGTTATTTTTCCCACCCACCTTTTCTCTATTTTTCATATATTCATTCGTTATTTTTTCCCACCCACCTTTCTCTCTCTATCTTTCATATATTCATTCCTTTTTTTTCCACCCACCTTTTCTCTCTTTTTCATATATTCATTCGTTATCTTTTCCCACCCACCTTTCTCTCTATTTTTCATATATTCATTCGTTATTTTTCCCACCCACCTTTCTCTCTCTATCTTTCATATATTCATTCGTTATTTTTCCCACCCACCTTTCTCTCTCTATTTTTCATATATTCATTCGTTATCTTTCCCACCCACCTTTCTCTCTCTATTTTTCATATATTCATTCGTTATTTTTCCCACCCACCTTTCTCTCTCTATCTTTCATATATTCATTCGTTTTTCCCCACACACCTTTCTCTCTATATTTTTCATATATTCATTCGTTTTTCCCCACCCACCTTTCTCTCTATATTTTTCATATATTCATTCGTTATCTTTTTCCACCCACCTTTCTCTCTCTCTCTCTTTTTCATATTTTTTCAATCATTATCTTTCCTTACTTTCAGCTTTTGCTTTTTTTATATATAAATTCATTCATTCTCTTTCCTTACATTCATTTCTTTCTCTCTGTTTCATAAATTTATTCATTCTCTTTACCTATCTTAATTTCTTTCTTTTTCACATCTTTATATACGCATTCTATCTTATTTTTTTCTCTTCATTTCTTTTTTTTCACCATCATTTTCAGTCGTTTTTTTTGTCTTTAATTAGAAATAACTTATAATTTTTTGTTGTTGTTATAGTTTCATTCATCCGGTTCCTTTTGCTTCACTTATTGATATCTTCTCTCCTTTTTCTTTTTCTTTTTTTTTATTCCAACCCTCTCTCTATCTTTTATAATTCTTTCTCTTTTTTTTCTCTTTTTTTTCTTTTCCTGTCTTAACTAAGTCTTTGTGTTCATTCTTTCTCTTTTCATATATTCTACCAATCATTTTTTCTGTCTCTCTTCATTCAATCGTTCAACATCTTTCTTTGTTTTTCTTCTTTCATCATTCCTTACCTTTCATCATTCTTTCAACTTCTTCTTCCCATGTTCTCTGTGATTCTTTCTTTTATTTGCTTTCTTTTCATTTGGTCATTTATCATTCTATACTTTCATTTTAGACTTTCTATCTCTCTACTTTTATTCGTTCTAATTTGCTTCAACTTCCTTCCTTTTTTTTCTATTATCTTATTGCTTTCTTGTTCGTTTTTATTCATTCATTCCCCTTCTTTCCTTATTCATCTGCTATTTTTTTCTTTGTTTTTCTTCTTTTATTCTATCATTCTTCCTCTTTTCATATCTCCCTTTATTATTTTCATTCTTAACTTTATTTTCATTTTATACTTTTTATCTCTCTACTTTTCTTCATTCTAGTTTGCCTCAAATTTTCATTCGCACTCTTTCTTTATTCTTTCTTTCTTTCTTTCTTTCTTTCTATTATATTCTTCCATTCTTGTTAATCTTCATTCATTCCTTCTTCTTCTTTCCTGATTCATCTGTTATTCTTTCTTTGTTTCTTTTCGTTCATTCTGTTATTCTTCTTTCTTTCCTGCCTTATTATTTTCATTCTTTACTTTAATTTCATTTTATACTTTCTCTCTCTTTACTTCAATTCGTTCAAATTTTCTTCAACTTTTCATTCTCGCTCTTTTCTTTCTTTCTTTCTTTCTTTCTTTCTTTCTTCTTTCTTTCTTTCTTTCTTTCTTTCTTTCTTTCTTTCAAGTATATTCTTTTCTTATTAATGTTCATTCATTGCCTTCTTTCACTATTCATCTTTTTTTTTGTTTTTTCTTTCAACCTCTCATTTTTCCTCTTTTCATTCCTCCCTTATTATTTTCATTCTTAACTTTAATTTTATACTTTCTATCTCTTTACTTTTATGCGTTCTAATTTGCCTCAAATGTTTATTCACTATTTCTTTCTTTCTTTCTTTCTTTCTATTATATTTTCCATTTCTTGGTAATCTTCATTCATTCATTCGCTTTCTTTCCCTATTTATCTGTTATTCTATTTTTGTTTCTCCTCTTTCATTTTCTCATTCTCCCTCTTTTCATTCCCCCTTATTATTTTCATCCTTTACTTTACCTTCTCTCTCTCTCTCTATTTTCATTCGTTCTAATTTGCTTCAATTTTTCAATTATTCCACGCTTTTATTTTCTTTCATTCTTTTTTTATTTCTTTCCTCATTACTTTAGTTGCGTGGCTTTCCATCTCTCTCCGTGCTAAACACTTTTCGCATCTTTTTATTCATTTTTCATTACTTTTCTTCATTTTATTCTTCAAAGTGAAGCAAGTAAATTTTATCTTCATTGGGTCTTCAATTAGCTTGACCTTGTCCCAAACTAAGCTTAGTTAATTATATAACGCCGACGATAATTTACTTGCTCGTCTCCCCGACCATTTCGCTAGCTCTAATGAATTTGATTCTACCTGTGAACTCCACTTCTATGGCCTTGTGTCATGCTGACTGAAGGTTAATAAATCATCGAACAAACATTCCCGCTTTCATATAAATATATACGAAATAATCCCAAGAAAATATATATATATATATATATATATATATATATATATATATATATAAACCTCCACAGACACATGCTTGCATACAAGCATGCCCGCCCGTAGAGACCACGCTAGAAAGTCATATCTAATCTTAGATACATAAGCAGACAGTGATGTAAATACGTGAATGAACAGACATTGTCATCGAGTATAATAACCGTGCTATCAGGGGCAGGCAACTCCACGGACGGCTGCAAGTAACATTCTTCGTTTATTGTCGGCAGCATTCGGCTTGAGTCGTTGTTACAATAGTAGAAATCAGCACGCATGACCAGGCATCTTTCTCCGTGTTTTTGTCAAGGAGAGCGTAGAGACCGCTGGTGTGGCGAATTGACCATAATGGAGCGATTTAAAAGGTTATTGGTGATAGGCAAAATCCTGCCCAGAATAAGAAAATAACGACGACACCAGCGCCTATCCCGCCGAGTGGAGGAAGATGTTGACAAAGACAGAAAGGGAACAAATAGACGGGTGTTAATGCATGCAAACTCGATTGTGTGCTGGGCTGAACAGTTGAATAGAATGACAGTCCGAATTTCGTCTCCACCACCCACCCACCCTACCAAAGAGATCGACTGCTTCCCTCACTTCGCGACGGACGCATTATAATTCGAGCACTTTTACTTTTTACATGCTAGTCGCTCTTTGTTGCTTTCTCTCTACGTATTTCTTTCGAAAGACCGCCTTTTCATAAACCATTTTCGAAATTCTTTCTTTTTTTTTATTTGGCTTCATCTATCTATCTATCTATCTATCTATCTATCTATCTATCTATCTATCTATTTCAGCCTTTAGATATCTTTGTCGGTCTTTGAATATCTATCTATCTATCTATCTATCTATCTATCTATCTATCTATCTATCTATCTATCTCAGCCTTTAGATATCTTTGTCAGTCTTTGAATATCTATCTATCTATCTATCTATCTATCTATCTATCTATCTATCTATTTCAGCCTTTAGATATCTTTGTCGGTCTTTTAATATCTATCTATCTATCTATCTATCTATGCAGGTTCATATCTATTTCACTTTCTTCATATATTTTTCTTTGGCTTTATTTTCGCTTTTCATCTCATTTTTCATTCAAGTATTCTTTCTTCCACCCGACTTCATGAATTTTTTTCGCTTTGCTTATTTTTTCGATTATTCTTTTCCTTCATTTTTCATTCATTCATCTTTTTCTTTCTTTCTTTCTTTCTTTCTTTCTTTCTTTCTTTCCTTCTTTCTTTTTCCTTTCTCTATATTTTTCATCTCTTCGCATTTTTCTTCGTATAATTGTTCCTTCTTCTTTAGAGTCTCTTTCTTTCGTTCATTCACATTGTTTTCTTCCCAGTCGTTTTTCCTTTAAGTCATTGTGTTTCTCTCTTTTTGCCTTCGTTCGATAATTTTTCCTTTCTTTTAGTTTTTCTTTATATTCTTTCTTTCTTTCTTTCTTTCTTTCTTTCTTTCTTTCTTTCTTTCTTTCTTTCTTCTCAGATCTTTCTTCATTTCTTTTCTGTCGCAGTGAGAAGTTTTCTTTCTTTCTTTCTTTCTTTCTTTCTTTCTTTCTTTCTTTCTTTCTTTCTTTTACAGACATTCTTCTATCTTTTTTTAAGTGAAGAAAGCAATTTGTCTAAGTGACAAGATTTTAGTCCGGCCGGTTCTATACAAATGAATTGTCCTTGTCAAATTCACTCTAGATTACAGTACGGGTCAGTGCATGCTTGAAGTGTTGATATTTTCCTGTACCCTGTTCGCCTGGGAAGACGAAACGGAAGCCTGAATAGTTTCTGACAATCATCGTTAGGCGCTGGCTTTAGCATCAGTAGCAGCTGCGGTTGGGCTTGAAAAATGACGAAGTGTAGAACGGACAAACGGAGAAAATATGCTTTCAATCTCAAGGACAGTTTCTTTTTAGACATTCGTTCTATTTATAGGACGGTCGAATTACTTTTTCTCCAAAACCAAGCCTCTTCAACGGACTTTTCATACCAGTTTGTACTCTTAATTTGATTGTCATTCATTCATTTTTCTGGTGTTCTGATATTTTCTCTTTTTTCCTCTTTAATTTATTCCAAAATCCTACCATTTCCCTTTTACTTCGAGCATTTTGCCGCTTTTCTTACACATTTAACCTTTTCATTGTTGAATATTTACACAATGAATGTGTATAGTTTGTTTTATTAATAAGTTCCCAACATTGGTCAAAAGAATCCTAACAAATTCAAGCGGTGTTTGAGAATGTTTATGATCTAGTCTTTCAAGAACAGCAAGAAAATAATGCAAATTCAATCACATAAACATTTTACGTATTCAAAATGGCTGCCATATGAAAAGTTTGATTTGTAAATATGGAAGGATATAAGTCCGACCAATGAATTTACCTTTGTATAGACAGCATTCTCTGATATAAAAGGAATGTGACATAAATATTTTCTCACATATTTTTAATGTTTAAATATATATATATATATATATATATATATATATATATATATATATATATTATACAGTTTAATTTGCCACCCCAATAATTGTTTTGTACATTAAATAAAGAAAATTATTATACATCGATGATTTTTTAGTAAAAAATTTTCTGACAAAAGAAAAAAAGCATTTTAAAATTTTACTCTCATCAAAATATCCTCCTTTATCCTTGATTACTACAGCACTCATTTTTAGCATTCGTTGCAAAGTTTTCTCAAAATATATGTTTGATAATTGATTTCATTCTTTTTTCAACGACTCGAAGAGCTCTTTTTAATTTTTTTCAGTCTTCTGTCAAGTTCATCACATGTTAATTCTGGGGTGGCTTCAAAATCTTAAACAGTAGTGTATATATATATATATATATATATGTGTGTGTGTGTGTGTGTGTGTGTGCGTGTGTGTAAGCAAATATATGTATATTAGATCCGACAGTATGAAGAAAAATATACGGAAAAAACAAACAAAAATCCTAATATGCAATTATGCTGTTTTAATGTGAATATAATGTCAAAGTCGGACGTTTCGGTCTAATAGACCATCTTCAGGACATATTCATAAAACATAATTAACATGGACCATATTCAATTCAACATATATATATATATATATATATATATATATATATATATATATATATATTAATTAATGTTAATTGTTTTACCCCTAGTATATCAATAAGGCTACTGAAAAAGAAGGGGTTACTGGGTATGAAAGAGTTAGACACAGAAACATTACTAATGAGGGAAGAGAAAAAAGTAATCGCGAGGACAGTCGATAGTGATTGGCATTGCATTTAATTTTTGCCGATTAAAGTAGGCTGGTAAGCATGGAACCGGAAGGGAGTTCCACAAGCTCGAAGTGTGAAAGAAGAGAAACAGTTAGCATAGATTTTACGGCTACATATCGCCAGCTCAACTATAAATTGATGAGATCTCGATACCAGGCTAGTACTGCGCTTAAATTGAGAAAGTCTAGGCACCATAGCGAAGAACTCATCCGAACAATTACCATATTTATAGAAAAGATAGAGGGAAGCAACCTGACGTCGGTGGGCAAGTGACTAAAGCAGAGCTGCCAGAACAAGACTGATAATATTGCCGATTCTTCTTTCGATCTTATTAAGGAGTTAGGTAAATAGCAAGAGCTGGGGACCATATGTGGTAGCAATATTCTAAGCATGGACAAATACTAGACATAGATATATATGATAGTGTCTGGAGTGAAAAATTGTCTCACACGGCACAGTGAGCCAAATTTCTTAACAGCTAACCTCACAAAAGATTCAATATAGTCTTTCTACTTCATGTCAGCTGAGAAGGCACAATTAGTCACTTTCCTGGAGGCTAGCATCAGCCATGCTGAGGGAAGGTAAGAAAAGGGTCTCTCAGATGATGAATGGAGAGAACTTTAGTTTTAGAGGGGTTAGAATTAACAAGCATTCTTTTGTTAACAACAGACTTGAGGTAATTGTGGACATCGGCTGCCATTTTGAACTTTAAATTTTAAATTTAATAAACTTCATCTTTTATGTTTTTTTATTTAAAGTATAAACACACACGCACACACACACACACATATATATATATATACATTTGCGTGTGGGTATTTTTGCCCTTGTATATAAATATATGTCACAAAATGAAATCCTTACATTTGCCTTGATATAGTTCCTCTGAGGACTAAACCCTTCAGCTATAAGTTTTTATTTTCTTCCCTGAGATATATATATATATATATATATATTAAAGACATTTTTATGTTTAACATTCTTTTTATAGATACAAGAATTTTAGTAAATGCTCTGTTTATAATAAACAGTATTAAATAACATTTACCAGACTGAATGTCCGAGAAATTTTCTTAGAAAATATTTGTCCTTTGAAAGGATTCGAACCTGCATCCTATACGGAACCGCCATTTAGCTTGACGTGCCTAACCTCTCGGCCACAAAGTATCGTTCGGTCATTCAGACCGGTAAATGTTATTTAATACTGTTTATTATAAACAGAGCATTTACTCAAATACTTGTATCTATAAAAAGAATGTTAAACATAAAAATGTCTTAAATAAATTGTCGGACTTTGTCCATTTCTTAATATATATATATATATATATATATATATATACTAGCAGTAGAGCCCGGCGTTGCCCGGAGATGTAACAGTAAGAGATAGATCAGGTATCGACCATCATAAAGACTTAAAATAAAATTGACAAAGATTATTGTTTAAGGTTGACGGACACGCATGTCTTAATTAGTTTTTTTTTTTTTACGAATTGGTCAAACTCAAACTCAAACAAAACATTGTTTTCAATCGTTATGAGTCTACCGATTGAATAGAATTTTATTACAAACAATTGTCTTGTAAATGGAATTTTTAAAGCATTCTGAATGTAAAATAAAGAAAAAGTGTGTGCAAGACAATAAGAAACACTACCTGCCAAAAAAGTTTTGTTGAAATCGGTTGAAAATGTAGGAAATCCGATCCCATATATAAACGAACACACACACACACACACACACACAAACAACCTGGGTTTTATAATAAGTATAACTCGATATGAGTTGTCCCCCTTTCATTCTCGCGACAGCGATGCTTGTTAATCGTGTTTTCAAATTGATTTCATGCAAAAACAATTGTGTTTTTCCAATTTTGGCGCTGTCAGAACCACCGCAAAGTAATTTTACGTAGTCCTGTGAAGTTTTGTTGAAATCGATTGAAAAATGTAGGAAATCCGGTCCAATATATAAACGTACAGACACACAACCTGGGTTTTATAATAAGTATGATTGTGTGTATTTACGCAGAATTTTTTTCATCAATGCATGTTTCATTAAATAATGTAGACAAGTTTTGTCTATTTATTTTAAGTAAATTCCTTTCATATTGTCGAATAAGCTTTTAGCATTATCACTGAAACACGAAAGAAAATCACCATGTTGATACATGTTTTGTTGTTAATCCTGTCTAAACTTTCCGCTTACCTAAGCTATCATCAGAGATTACAAGTACATTACAATAAATTAAATAATATATTATATAACAAAGACGGTAATGATTCCGTTCTCAATTTGTGTTTTCCCTCCATCCGTTTCTCTTGTTGTGCCACTCAGCTCTGCCCTCTTGGCAACTCTGATCATGCTGTAGTATCTGTTAACATCTCGTTCTACTCGTCCCCAAGCTAAGAACCTCCTACTGACAAAATATCTTTCTGTGATCGAAGAGCAGACTGGGAATCGTCCCGCGATTTCCTTCGTGACGTCCTCTGGAATGTGGTTTTTAACCACCTCGTTCAAAAATGTGCGTCTGAGGTCTCCTCTTGTGTAAAAGCTGGCATCGAAGCTTTCATTTACTGCAAGAAAATATAAAGTTAAATCGTGCTCATCTCCTTGGTTCTCAGTTAGTTGCTCAGCTGCTATAGCCCATAAGAATCACTTCTTCACTGTGTATCGAAGCGACATGTCTGATTGCAACAGACTTCTCTTTGTCTCTGCCCGTAATGTGTGCAAGCGTGTCGTCAAAGAAGGAAAATTACTATTAGCTGAAAGAATGAAAAAACGTATTGAATCTCACAAGTTTGGTTCTAAAGATTATTGGCGGCACTGCAAGATCGTGCTGAACAACAACAAATCCACAATACCTCGTCTATTCAACCAATTTGAGGTCTTAACTTCCTCAGCTGATAAAGCTGAATGCTTTTCTCGGAAATTCTTATCCAGTTCAACGCTCGACTCAGAGTAACCATACCTGATTTCTCCCTAGAACTCAGACTCTATTGAGTGAGATGACCATATTCCCGTCGATAGTTTTGGGCATTATCTCTAAATTAGATTCTCATAAGGCAAGTGGGGGTGACTGGATACCAGCCGTAGTCCTAAAGAAATGTGATTCTGAGCTTGCTCCAGTTCTCTCTAAACTATATAATTATTGCCTCGCTTGACCCTTGCTTTCCAGCCTGTTGGATGTCCTCATCTGTTGTCCCTGTTTTTAAGAATTCTGAAGACCCTTCTGACCAAGCGAACTACCGTCCTATCAGCCACCTATATCTTTTTGGCAAAGTCTTTGAGGCTTTAATCAACGCTGAATTGGTTAATGATCTCTCTGACAAACAATATGGTTTTCGCTATGCCCAGTCTATCGCAGACGGGTCCACAGCCATAACTGAATTTGTATACCAAGCAATTGACAATAACGGAGAAGCTCGAGCTGTGGCTCTAGATATCTGATAGGTTTGGTATTCAGGACTTCTTCGTATGTTTCAGGGACACGGTATTACAGGATGATTATTTGACTTAATACAATCATTACTGTCAAACCGTGAAATGATGGTCATCCTAAACGGGATCTCCTCCAGTTCCTTCCATACAAGCTCTGGTGTTCCCCAAGGTTCTATCCTGGGTCCTATACTGTTTCTGATCATCATCAACGATCTTCCCGATGTTATCAGTTTCCAAGTAGGTATCTATGCAGACGACACTACTATTTACTCCTGCCTGAAAAGCAAATCTGGTACCGCTGACAAAAGTAACCCGGTCTTGTTCCCCAAAAGAACCTTCAATCTGTGGTTGACTGGGGCAGGAATTGGCTTGTAAACTTTAATGCCTCTAAAACGAAACTGCTCTCATTTAACCGCCCCAGAGAACCCTACCTGCTTCCTGTCAGAATAGCTGATGCTCAACTCCATGAGAGCGCCTCTCTGCGCCTGATTGGTCTCACAGTTTCCATTGACCTGAGGTGAAACAACTACAATAAAACAATATCTTCATCTACTGCAAGGAAAGTTGGTTCTCTGTGTCGTGCAAGAAAGTTTTTTTCTCGCTTGAGTCCATCCTTTAAATCTACAAATCAACCATTCGTCCTCGCATTGAATACTGCTGCCTTATATGGTCTGGTGCTCCCGCTGTTCATCTCGCGGTCCTCGACAAAATCCAGAGACGGATATGCAATGTGATACGTCCTGATCTGGCATCTCGTCTACAGTCATTTTCTCACACATGTGCTGTGGCTTCCCACTGTCTTTTCTACAAATATTTTCATAGCAACTGCCCTGACGAGCTATTTTCACTGGTACCCAAACTGCATGAACTTAAACGTGCTACTAGGTTGGCATCTCGGCCCCAGTCGAAACAGCTTCTTATCTCACATTTCCAACAGCTTCCTATCTCACATTTCCTGACAGTGGAACTCACTTCCTTTTACTTCCCTGATAGCTATAATCTTCAAATATTCAAATGTAACGTCAATCGACATCTTCTGATGCCTTAATTAATCTTGATCCCCGTCCTCTCTGTAACCCCTTGCGTGCTAGTGGCACTCCCGCCTTGCTTGGGGTGATATGCTTAAAAATATATGTATATATGCATTTCGAATATATATATATATATATATATATATATATATATAATGTGTGTGTGTGTGTGTGTAGAGATTGTCAGAGATTTACATTAGATATTTTTTCTCTTTTCACTCTGTCTCATCTTAGCTTTCTCCTGTGATTTAAGTTCCTATTCCTATATTCCAAATTCTTCATATTCTGTTTTCTGCTTTCTTCCATTCTTGTCATGAAATCCTTTTAGAGATTCATTTTTCTTCAGAAATTTTCCTTTTTTGATATTTTCTCATCGCTTCTTTATTCATATTTTCGTCGCTCGAATTGCTTCTTTTTCAATTTTTCATGTTTTTGTTCTATCTCCCCCTTATTCTAGCTGTCCTTTCTCTTCTGTGGGAACTTTCATAACTTTGCATTCCTTCTTACTTAATCATTACCCTCTTTTGGCCTTGATTCTTTCTTAATTCACTATTCTTTCTTTCTTTCTTTCTTTCTTTCTTTTTTCTTTCTTTCTTAATATTTTCACCTTTTTATCTTGTTTCTCTAATTTAATTCCTCCTTTCCACCTTTTCTTCCTTCCTTCCTTATTAATACTTAGCATCTTTTCTTTCTTTCTTTCGTTCTTTTTTTCTTTCTTTCTTTTTTAATGTTTTCAGATATGTACTTAATGGTTTCCAAAATTTCCTTCATTTCTTCTTGATATTTAACCCACCGTTCGCTTGATTCATTCTTAAATTAATTTTCTTACTTTCTCTCTCTATGTCTCTCTCTCGGGCTTTCTTTCTTTCTTTCTTTCTTTCCTTCTTTCTTTCTTTCCTTCTTTCTTTCTTTCTTACTTAATATTTTCATCTTTTTATCTTGATTATTTTCGAAATTTCTTTCCTTCCCTTCTTCTTTTTCATATCCCCACTTTCGCCTTGATTCTTTCTTAAATTAATTTTCATTCTTTTTTCTTTCTTACTTTCTTTCTTTCTTTCTTTCTTTCTTTCTTTCTTTCTTAATATTTTTACTTTTTTAATTTGTTTCCGAAATTTCCTTCCTTCCTTCTTTGCTTCTTTTCTTCCTTCTTAATGTCTCCCCGCTTTCGCTGTGATTCTTTTTTAAATTAATTTTCATTCTTTCTTCCTTTTTTTTCATTCATTCATTCATTCATTCTTTCTTTCTTTCTTTCTTTCTTTCTTTCTTTCTTTCTTTCTGACGTTGGTTACTTTCATTTTTTTGTGACTTTTGTGATTGAAATTCCTTCGTACTTTCTTTTGCTTCTTTTTCAACTTATCTATTCCATTTCGTTCGATTCTTTTGGTCACCCCCTTCGCCATGTCTGTCACAAAAACCTCTTCTTTGCCTATTTGATAAACAGAGCAGAATTCTCCGTTAATCCAGCCAATGATCAAGTGTCTTGGACACGAATCCAAATCAGTCTGTCAGTGCCTACTGATTAACTCTTTTACGCTACCGACCATTATCAACCAAGTAACTTTCTTAATGACTTCTAACTGCAGCGCAATCAAGCCTAATTTACTCACAGAGGGCGCTCTATTACCCACTGTTGCCAACTAACAAGGCAGAAGATTTAGTTTGTTTGGAAAATGAGCATGGGGCAATGAAGACCGGGAAGCGAACACAAATGCTGAACGGCGAAATAACGTTATTTATAAAGTACTTTTGTTCATAAAGGAATGCTGAGTATTTTACAAAATATCTCAACGAAAAACTGTGATTACTTTTGGTTGGAAAACGTGGTTGCTATTCACAAGTAGCTTCGCCTCAGCTGCAGTTCAAGGAATTGATTCTATTGAGTAAGTTACTGTATTTGGCGTAATCGTAACGTACAATAAATAAACTTGGTTTAACGTGGATGAAAAATATTTGCTAAATGTTCATAGTCAGAAAACAAACTTTCTAACCATTCGAATATGCGTTTATTCATCCCCACACCTACACTCATCACACACACACACACACACACACACACACACACACACACACACACACACACACACACACACATATATATATATATATATATATATCATTAATACAAGTAAAATTTGTTACTTAACTGATTGATGTTATAGCCAAGAACTCGACTCACACTAGGGTTTCGTAGATGAACATCTTGTAATTGTTCAGTCCTCTCTCCAGTAGTATATATATATATATATATATATATATATATATATATATATATATATATATATATATATACCAGTTTAACAAAAAAAAATTGTCCAAATCGTGTAACACCGAAATTGTACAATTGTTTGATTATGTTTGAACCGTTGTATCTTAGAAATGATTAAAGATATGCTACTGGAATTCTCCGAGGTTTTATAATACTATTAAACTTTTCCTTGAACAATAAGAATGTATAATTACTCTCCAAGTTTAACAAAAGAATCGTGATGAAATCGATCATAGGGGAAAATGATATGTTCATCAGTAATTAATCATAGCTAAGCTCACGTAGGATTGAAATAAAGTTTATATATATATATATATATATATGTTATTTCAGGATCATTTTCCAACTTATTCAAGATGATCTTTGCCGTCTTTAACTTTCTAATTTTCTAACTTGGAGTGACAAGGTGCCTCAAACTTTTCACGTACGATTTAATTTTCAAGTCTTTTTTTAATACTCTTTGGAGTCTTACAGTTGAAAGTCCACTCTCATGTGCCAAAAGTCTTATGAATTGAGTTGAATCTTTTCTAATTGATATTCTTTAGCTCTACGTTTAAATTATGACCTCTCTACATGTTGTGACCTCCTGATCCAGTTTTTCTCTCTACTTTTCCCTTATTTATCACTTAGCTGATTGATGCTACCTTCAACATCACAACTCTGAAGTTTCGTAGACGTATCTGTTCACCAATCCTCAGAGTGTCATCAATTTACTGCTTATATTTTTTCAATTTTTTCTGTTTATACACATTTAGTACTGATGTACATTTTCTTCTGTATTATCCCGTGTTTGTGTGTGTGACTGGCCGTGAGGCTCGCATGCACCCGCCTGTACGGATGTGCGTCATGATCATGTTGCCATTTTTTTTTTTTTTTTTGCTTTTTTACAAATCTATAGCAGTCTCGTTTTGATCAGACTCTAAATATGTGACCTATTTTTATTAATGGGCATTTTAGATTTTTTAACCACACACACACACACACACACACAAACACACACACACACACACACACACACATATATATATATATATGATATCGCACATGGAGTGCTTGTCTTAATAAAATAATGATCAATGTAATATAACAGAGCTATTAAATATATATTAAGTATAATAATAAATATACATTTTTTCCTCACCGGGTAACGCTATCTTCAGGTGTTGAATATATATATATATATATATATATATGTGTGTGTGTGTATATATATATATATATATATATATATATATATATATATATATATATATATATATATATGATGTTTGTGCGACGAGCAGTATGTGTTTGATCATACCGATCCACTGCTGACGTCCTAACTACCATTACACACAGAATTACTGAGACCCTTGACGACCGCAAGAACCATAGAATTAGATACCTCGAAGACCTTTGACAAGGTGCGACTCAAGAGTTTGCTACACAAGCTCTGTAGCTACAGAATCGCTAGAATGATTTTCTCACTTTTAAAATCCTTCCTAAGGTAGATCCTTGAAGACAGTTATTAAAGTCGTCATCCGAGGCTCCGCAGGGTTCACTTCTCGGAGCAACCCTGTTTCTGATTTACATAAATTACCTAAGAATATATCCCGATCACTTGTAAACATCTAGGCCGATGATACGACGATGATCAGAAATTGACAGCTGACCTCTGTTCCGCTCTAACAGTAACTTCCCACTGGGGAGAAAAGACTGGCTGTTTACATTCAATGCCTCGAAAACTAAACTAGTTACATTGCGACCCGGATTAACCACCAGTCACGATGAACGGATATACCCCCAAAGAGGCCTCGTGCTTTGAGAGAATATTTAGCCTTAAACTCACACTCGACCTCAAGTGGAACTCTTCATCTTTAAATATGCAGGTAAAATGGTCATCTCCCTGTACACTTCCAGTGAGTACCTCACTTTTCATGCTATCTATTACCTTTATAAGAGCCAGATCAAGCCGAAAATGGAGTACTGTTTTCATATTTGAGTGGAAGCTGCCCAGTCTTCATTTTCCAGTATTTATAGAGTCCAAACACCTCACCGAGTCCTTGGTGAAGAAGAATTATTTTTCCATCCTCCAACCTCTTTCTCATTGGCGGGATGTAACTTCCCAGTGGGGGGATATAGGCTGGTTATATTCAATGCATTGAAAACTAAACTGGTTACATTCCATCGCCGATAAAATCCCAAATTACAACCTGCCACGAGAAATGGATGTCCCCTCGATTTGGCCCCATGCCTTGAGAAGATATTGGGCCTCAAACTCACATGCAACCTCAAGTGGAATTCCTACATACGATCTATCGTGAAAGA
>CAHIKZ030003973.1:245000-432500 GCA_903632075.3 Acanthosepion pharaonis
GAGAAAGCCCGAATAAACTTAAAGATAAGCTTTATTCCACTTCATCAATACATCTGGAAAAAAAATCAACTGCTTATATCTACAGTCGACTGTTCCATTATGAACAGGGGTGGAAGAGAGATCACAATTACTCCTGAACACTACAATGGTTATATAAATCTTCTGTAACCCTTGGTTCTTTTAGGTTCGGCGACCGTGCAGATTTTACAGTAATATAGACTTCAAAAGAATAAATGGCTGCTGTTTGTTATCATTTCACCCCAAATAAGGCAATAAAACAAGTCATATTGTTTTTATTTATTATATGAAACATTACAAACATTTTTGAGAATTCATTTGTCATGATTTCAGTTACTTTTAACTACGACTATTCAGGCCGTCATTTTACGGCCTTTAATATACTAGTAGTAATATTGTCTTAAATTTCATTAGTACTGCAAACTATTTTTTGTGAATGATCTTAATTTCAGTTAATTCAATAATAATAAATAATAAAAGAAATAATAAAAAAATAAATAATAATAATAAAATAATAATGCAACTATTCTACGACCGTTTTTAAACAAAAATTCAAAAATTTGAAGATCTCCCGCGCAAGAATTAAAATAATTTCTTTTTCTTGTGGAAATATTCAATACTATTACAACTACTGTACAGCTTAAAAAAGTGAATGTTGCAAGATGGCTGTAGTGAAAACAGAAAACCCGAAGAAACTTAAAGATAAGCTTTATTCCACTTCACTTATCAACACATGTAAATAAAAAAATAACTGCTTGTATCCGCAGTCGACTGTTCCATTCTCAACAGGGGTGAAACAGAGATCTCAATTACTTCTGAATGTTACACAGCTGCATGATTAAGACGAAGTCATTTTATACAGCTTAGTACTAAGTTAGACTAGGTCACTATAATTTGGTTTAATCTAAAGTATAACGTCTAAACGGGAAGATTCTCCGTTCATTTGTCCTGTAATAAGATGTATGTTATTGTATCCACAGATGGTAATCAGGGATAAAATGGATTAGGTATTGTTAAAACAAGACCGGTACAAGGTACAAGAGCACGTCCTAAATCTATGATACGCCCCACTCCGATCTATCACACTGCCCCCTCCCCGCTGCTACTCTATTACATCTCAATTATCATAAGGTAGTATTCACATAAAACTCAAATTTTATTGCAACCTAATTATGTACAATAATGGATCATATGCAATATAGCTGAGCAATTTAACAAGAAAAATTGAAAATAAATACAATATATGTGTATACGAATAACAGATTATTCCATCTTAAATAATCAGCAAAGTTTTGCGGCAATTTTTAACATCAACTTAAGATTTTTCTTGTTAAAAACTTGAATAATTTTTAACACATTTGACGTTAGGGATAAAAATAGTGATTTTTATATAGTGGTTTTTCGAGACTTTCATGAGCAAAAGAAATTCACAGTTTTGGACAAAAAAAACCCCCCAAAAACATAAGAACCCAGAATGACGTCAAAATCTGCGACAATTTTTCATTCTTTAATAGTCAGTTGTGTTTAGTTTAATATATAACATATATAAATGTAGGTAGAAAAAAAAAACAAATGTTGATAAGATAGCGAGGGTCACAAAGCACTGCCCAGGGCCAGCAATCAAGCTTCGGGGTGAGGACGGCCCTGGTTACAACGCTCACAGGGATTTATTGAGTGCATTCTACAGCCCTTGATTATATTTTATTTCGATTCCTTTGTTTACATATTAGTAGAACTAACTTTATGAGTTTCTGTCAGTCATTATTATGAGTTTGTAAACTTAAGCCATGGCATAACAGAAAACAGTTATTGACATTAACAGTAAAAGTGTACATAAGCTGGTCTGGAAGTTATATTTAAAATTAAGTTATTTTATACTCTGAGGCTGGAAGTGGGCCAAACCCAATCATAACCTGGGAGTTATTCTGGATTAGGCTAAAGTAAGCACGTATATATTCTGTAAGAGGGATTACACTGGAGAGGGCTAAACAAGTTCTCCATAATATGGTTCACCGTAAGCCGTTTTTATGGGAGCTGCGTTTCATTTGCGCCTATACCGATCTTCTACTGAAACTTGACACTGCTCTACTGTTTCGGATTTACTCATTTTTCACTAACTGTTTAACATGACATGTACAATTTCCTCTACTGCTCGGCTGGTTTGTGTCACAAGAAATATCGGATATACATATTTTTCTGACTCATTGACATATGTTGCGGTTCACCCGAGAATTAATTTACCACACTTTGTAAATATATATTTCATGTAAACATTTATGTAAATATATGTAAGTCTGTTTGTCGCCTATATACATATATTCACGCAGACACACGCGATCACGATCATCAGGCAGTACGGATATTTCAGGTACTGCTGCCATAGCATCAGTGTGTCTGGCTAATGTAAGATAGCCTGACGAAGCCCGTATCTCTTCTGTTTGTTTTTAATTCAGTTCTGTCTTGATATATAATACCCTAGCCGGGGAAATGTGGATTCAGGCCTTTCCCAAAGGCATTAATGTAAACTGAACGAAAGAGAATTTAAACACGGCACACCAATTCTAGTCTCCATGCCAATGAACCGTTACACTATCCCCATGTATGTATATATATATATATATATATATATATATATATATATATATATATATGTGTGTGTGTGTATGTATATATATATATATATATATATATATATATATATATATATATATATATATATATATATACGTGTGTGTGTGTGTGTATGTAAAATATATGTATAAAGGTAAAAGACAGTAGGAAAACTGTATTATTAGCCGCGACGCGTTTCGTCCAATGTGGACATTTTCAAGGTAAAAACGAAATGAATTTATTGAAAACAAAGTAACTAGTAACAACAAACAAAATTCATTTCATTTTTGCCTTGAAAAAGTCCTGCTGATAATACAGTTTTCCTATTGTCTTTTGCCTTTATACATATTGCCATTTTACAGGTTAACTCTGAGAAATCTTTCATATATATATATATATATATATATATATATATATATATATATATATATATATATATATATATATGAGAGAGAGAGAGAGAGGAGGAGAGAAAGAGAGAGATAGGCTGTCGACAAAGACTTTAGCCAATTTCAAGAAGTCATTACAAAAAACTTAGAAGATGTGCCAAGTAAATTTTTGTTGCCTATGAATATGTTCTTTTAATGAATATTAATAGTTTTACTAGTTTTAACACATGAAAATATTACGGCTTTCCTTTGTTATATTCTGATGAATCTTAATTCTTAATTTAATGATTGAAGAATTTCAAGACACGAATTCTACGTCTTGTAATTGCAGAAGCTTTGTTAAGGTGGTCTTTTGTATGATTATGTAATTATGTAAATGCTTGCGTAAATTTAACGTTGAAGAGTCGGCAATTTGTACACTTTCTATGCACTTAGTGTTTTTCATTTTATCTTTCAATTACCCACTCTTATTCTGATATATATTTTTATATCTTATTCACATACACCTATATATATATATATATATATATATATATATATATATATATATATATATATATGAGTGGGTAATTAAATAAACATGAAACCCTGAAGAATGAAAACATTACAACGATGCGTTCACGAAACTTCGAAGTCGGCACGACTGAAATAACACCACCCAGTTACGTGACAAGTTTCCCCACATTATATATATATATATATATATATATATATTATGAAATGGACAAAGTCCGACAATTATTTTAAGACATTTTCTTTTATGTTTATACGATCTTTTTAAATATACAAATATTTAAGAAAATGCTTTGTTTATAATAAACAGTATTAACGAGATTTACCGGCCTGAATGTCCGAGAGAAAATCATCGAGAATTGTAGTTTAAAAAAAGTAACATCGACCTTGCTAAACGAAACTCTCCTCTGTGGCTCAATCGGTAAAAGCACGTCAGGCTATATGACGGTTCCGTATAGGATACAGGTTCGATTCCTGTCGGAGGAATTCTATGGAAATTTCTCGGACATTCAGGCCGGTAAATGTCGTTAATACTGTTTATTATAAACAGACCATTTACTTAAATATTTGTATACATAAGAACGTATAAACTTAAAATGTCTTTATATATATATATATATATATATATATATATATATATATATTAAGGCATGTATCTTCAGTATTTACTCAGGGTAGGCACCTTGTGGCCTTTATGTAGTAAAACTACAATGAATTTAAAAATATTTTGCATTTTATGCATAATAGAGAAACCTTCATAAGTTTGTGGAATTTGGTCCATATTATGCCACAGAAGGAAAATGAAGCTGCTGATCTATTTATTCAGGGTGCACACTTGCCTGTCTAGACGGCACGTCCCTGATATATATATATATATATATATATATATATATATATATATATATATATATATATATATATCTCGAAACCCGATTGATTTTCTATCAGTCGGAGACTCTTCTGGCGCACGGCAGGGATCAACGTGAATTTAGACGTATTTATTTTTTAGATAAACACGCCAATGGCTGGAGAGCTGGATTCGTCCTAATGAAGAATCTTGCATCAGAAGCAGTAATAGTCGCTGTTTACAAATTCAATTCCCCCCCCTCCCGATAGATCAACCAAAATAATTTTTCATGTAGAAATTTGACGATTATTTATTTGCTTGCCCGCATATACACACCAACACACGCATACAGGCTTGTTTATAGATGACTGTTTTATTTATCTACCCTATAACTATATATATATATATATATATATATATATATATATATATATATATATATATATATATATATATAATGAGAGAAAAAAAGAATGAGAATATGTCTGGATGAAATATAGTTTCAGGAATGCATTGAAAGAAATAGAGGTGGCCATATAAAAACAAAAAAAAATGACGTGACAAATGAATATTTTATTCGAAATAGAAACAATGACATTTAGTATTCTAATTAATGTATGTCTACTTGAAAAATAGCTGTGAGCAGAAACGTAATTTTTGTTAAAATTTACTGAAAACTTTTATAAATATATTGAATATATATATATATATATATATATATATATATATATCTTTCGACACTAATAAAAACTTAGAAATAAAATATTTACGCACGACGACACGCACACACACAGACACTCACACAGAGACACACGCACATGCAAATATCATATATTGTCGACTTTATCTCGTATCCAAGACTTTAATTTCTTCTTCCTTTATGGTGATGGCGTTGATGACTAAATTCGCCGCCAACATGCAAGTTCAGGACTAGAAGCTTCCAATTTCACCAAAATCTCATCCCGTCATCCATTCCCTATCGCCGTTTGGCTTTGCAAGAGTTGGTTGAAGGTGAAACAAAATCAAAGTAGAAGAAAGTGCCGATGGCGTGAATTTGTTTAAGGTGGACCTCGACTTGCCAGGAAACGACCCACACACACTTGATTTCATGACCTTTCTCTCCGGCACATAGGAAATGAGACATATCCAGTTATGAAACTGTAATGGATCACCGTTAGAATATCGAGTGGCACCTTCTGTAGCATGTCCGTCATGCGTAGCTCTCTTCCTCCGATGGTTAAAGTGTTGAGATCTATTGTAATCGGCAACCGCTTGTTCCAACATTGGCGTCTTTGGGTTGGTCGCGTTTAGTGTTGGTCCTTGTCTTTGACCTTGCCGCCAAGGGTGGCCCGTACCAGGATTTTAGACCACCCAACGACATCGCTCTCATAGTGATTTGACTACGCAAGCCTCTGCACAACAAAGACCGACCATCAGAGCATGCAAATATACACATAAATAAATATGCATATTGGGTCATAATAATTTATTTACACATAAATTAAAGATGTGAATGCGGATATATATATATATATATATATATATATATATATATATATATATATAAAAATCAAGCAATTGAAAATCTATCTATCTATCTATCTATCTATCTATCTATCTATCTATCTATATATATGCATATTGGGTCATAATAATTTATGTACACATATATTAAAGATGTGAATGGCGGATATATATATATATATATATATATATATATATATATATATACATGAATCCGCATTCATATCTTTAATATATATATATTCCAATTGCTTGATTTTAGAGTAATGTAATGGGTAGAAGCATGTGAGCTGGAATCGGTGACCGCGTTCAAATTACAGCCGACCGTGGTGTTTACTCTCGTACGTTTGGGAAAGTCGACCATCTCTTCTCGCGATTATGAGGTAAATAGTAAGGTAGACTGGACTCTCTAACATTGGATGATAATAACTCTAAGAGGAAAACAACCCAGAATTCAAAAACGGCAGCGGAAAACTACTTCACTGTCTTTTCCCAAGAAGTCATGACAATTCACAGATAATAACGCAAAGGAAACAGTAAAGGACCATGATCACTTCCGTCCAGCAGTATGTTGAGATATGTCTGTCAAGGTATATTCCTATCTATCTATCTATCTATCTATCTATCTATCTATCTATCTATTTCAGTATACTCATGTCCATAGATTCATTTATCACAAGTATGTTGATATATGTCTGTCAAGGTATATTCCTATCTATCTATCTATCTATCTATCTATCTATCTCTTTCAGTATGCTCATATCCATAGATTCATTTATCATAAGTATGTTGATATATGTCTGTCAAGGTATCTATCTATCTATCTATCTATCTATCTATCTATCTATCTATCTATCTATCATAGTCTCTTCATTATAAGCATGGTGGCCAAAAGATACATCTCCTTTTCGTGGAGATATGGAAGGAAGGCTGTGTCTCACAGGATTATAAAGACGCCTCTATCAAACACCTCTACAAAAACATGGGTTCCAGGTGTGTCTGTGATAATCATCGAAAGATATCACTACTTTCAATTGAAGGCAAAATCCTAGCTAGACTGATTCTAAACAGAATTATTATACACCTTGTTGACAACATCTATCCTGAATCGCAGTGTGGTTTTCGGTCGGGTCGTGGCACCATTAAGATGATATTTTCTCTTCGTTAAGTTGCAGAGAAGGTTCACGAGAAAAACCAGGAGTTGTACATGGTGTTTGTGGACTTGACGAAGGCCTTTGACACTGAATCGAGAGGCTCTTTGGCAAGTCTTCAGAAAACTCGGCATCCCTGAAAACATGCTAAAGGTTATCATCTCCTTTCATGAAGGAAGTAAAGCTAATATCGTGTCTGATGTTATGATGTCAGAATCCTTTGATGTCTCAAATGGCACCAAGCAAGGTTATGTCATGGCCCTGTCCTTTTTGCCCTTTTCTTCTCAGTGATGCTGAAATATGCATTTGCAGACACAGAGAGCGGCGTCAAGTTTCAGTTCCGAACAACTGGTGGACTCTTCAATCATCAGCGCTTCAAAGCCAAGACCCACCTTCGTACGCAAATTATTCGTGATTTGTTGTTTGCTGATGCTGCTGCTCTTGTAGCGACATCCTTTGAGGAGGCCCAACATTTAATAAATCGTTTCTCTGCTGCATGTAAAGCATTTGGTCTTACACTTAGCATAAAAGAAACTGGAGTAATACACCAACCTTGTTCTACTCCGAAGCAATTATGTGGTGAGAAACAAAAACCACCAGTCTACAAATTTCCAGAGAGACCATTGAAAGTAGAAGACAAAGCCCTGAACTATGAAAAGTTTTTCACCTATCTTGGTAGAGAGTCAACTACAGATTGCTAAGTCTACCAGTGCTTCCGGCAAACTTCGCTATCGCTTGTGGAATGGGCGGGGTATTCGACTGGATACGAAAATTAGGGTTTACAAAGCTGTTGCAATTGCCATCCTTTTGTACGGCTCAGAGTCGTGGAATCCATAAAAGCTGTCTGCGTGCAATCTGTGGAGTTAACCTTCAAGATAGAACATCTAACGGGTGTAATATTGGAGGAATCGAGACTTTTCTCATATAGTCTCAGTTACAGTGGACTGGTCATGTCTTGAGAATGTCTGATGACAAGATACCCAAGATTCTAATGTACAGCCAGTTAGATCAGGGCTACAGGAATGTAGGATGCCCATGGCTAAGATACAAAGACAAGCTGAAAAGCTGTGAATATACCACATAACACGCTTAGCCTTGGAGCAGATAGAATGAACATCAACGTGTTTTAGTGGACTCAGCAGTTTTCAGTCTGCTTTTTTGAATCATCTTCAAGAAGCGAGATCTAAAAGGTCAGCCAATCTAACAGTGATTTCATCTCACAATCCTCACTCTTGCTCCATATGTGACCTTCTTTGTAAATCACTAGCGGGTCTTAAATGCAACTTAAGATTATCGCACAAAATTTCATAACTGAATCAACTAAACTGTCAGATCCTCATATGTCGAAACCGACGGGAGAGTCCATATATATATATATATATATATATATATATATATATATATATATATATATATATATATATATCCATCTCTCACCACCTCTCTCTCTCTTTGTCTTTGTTCATATTTATTTGTCACTCTACGCTTCTCTCTAATTAATTTTGTTCATATATATCTGTCGCAGTCTCTTTATTTTCTTTATCTTTTTAATATCTATTTATCACATTCTCTTAATTACTATCTATCTATCTATCTATCTATCTATCTATCTATCTCAGCCTTAATCTCTCTTTGTATTTATCCATCTATCTATCTGTTTCTATCTATCTATCTATCTATCTATCTATCTCATATTTTCATGGGTGTACAATTTATATCTCTACATAGTACGTTATGAAATGCGTAACTGCTGCCGCATTTAATACATTATCCTGATATACCCCATTCCAGTGCTTTCTCCTCTCCCACCCGAGCCAGGCTGTTAGAGAGGCGTTAACGTGCCTATTCTCATTTCATAGGTATTCGACAGTGCTGTATTGTCAAAGATTCTCGTCAACATTGTGCCGTTTTCTCTTGCAAATTCCTTATTTTGCTTTTGTACCTTCTCTAACGCAATATCTCTTTTATTGTTATCATAGTTTGAGTACCTTTTGCTGAACGAAATGTGGCCCCCAGGGCAAAGTACATAATTAATGGACTCACACAGTGGGGAGGGGAAAGATACAGAGTTGGGGGCCTGGCAGAGTTTTTGGGTGTGTGTGTGTGATTCTGGTGGCGGGGACGGGGCTGATGGAAGGTGAGCGGGGAGGAATATTGCTGCTGGCAGCGAAACAAATATCATTCGTTTCTTCAACCACAATTAGTACAAATAAATCATAAATTTAGTCTTAAAATATATTCTCCAAAATAAAATAAATAATGAATAACAAAAGGAGAAAGAAAAGGCGTGGAAATGAATGAATAATTAAATAAATAAGTAAAGAAAGAAAGAAAGAAAGAAAGAAAGAAAGAAAAGAAAGAGAGGAAGGAAAGAAGTGGGCAAAGATGGAAGGGTGAAAGAACGAACGAACGAACGAAAGAAAGAAAGAAAAAAAGAAAGAAAGGAAAAAAGAAAGAAAGAAAGGAAGAAAGAAAGAAAGAAAGAAAGAAAGAAAGAAAGAAGAGGGCAAAGAAGGAGGGGTGAAAGAACGAACGAACGAACGAAAGAAAGAAAGAAAAAAAAGAAAGAAAGGAAAAAAGAAAGAAAGAAAGGAAGAAAGAAAGAAAGAAGAGGGCAAAGAAGGAGGGGTGAAAGAATGAACGAACGAACGAAAGAAAGAAAGAAAGAAAGAAAGAAAGAAAGGAAGGAAAGAAAGAAGTGGGCAAAGATGAAAGAGTGAAAGAACGAACGAACGAAATAAAGAAAGAAAGAAAGGAAGAAAGAAAGAAAGGAAAGAAGTGGGTAAAGAAGGAGGGTTGAAAGAAAGAACGAACGAACGAACGAACGAACGAACGAAAGAAAGAAAGAAAGAAAGAAAAAGGAAAGAATCGGGCAAAGAAGGAGGGGTGAAAGAAAGAACGAATGAACGAACGAATGAACGAAAGAAAGAAAGAAAGAAAGAAAGAAAGAAAGAAAGAAAGAAAGAAAGGAAAGAATCGGGCAAAGAAGGAGGGGTGAAAGAAAGAACGAACGAACGAACGAACGAACGAACGAACGAACGAACGAAAGAAAGAAAGAAAAGAATCGGGCAAAGAAGGAGGGGTGAAAGAAAGAACGAATGAACGAACGAACGAACGAACGAAAGAAAGAAAGAAAGGAAGAAAGAAAGAAAGAAAAGAAAGAAAGAATCGGGCAAAGAAGGAGGTGAAAGAAAGAAACGAACGAACGAACGAACGAACGAACGAACGAAAGGAACGAAAGAAAGAAAGAGAAAAGAATCGGGCAAAAGAAGGAGGGGTGAAAGAAAGAACGAATGAACGAACGAACGAACGAACGAAAGAAAGAAAGAAAGGAAGAAAGAAAGAAAGAAAAGAAAGAAGTGGGCAAAGAAGGAGGGGTGAAAGAAAGAAAGAACGAACGAACGAACGAAAGAAAGAAAGAAAGGAAGAAAGAAGGAAAGAAAAGAAAGAAGTGGGCAAAGAAGGAGGGGTGAAAGAAAGAACGAACGAACGAACGAACGAACGAAAGAAAGAAAGAAAGAAAGAAAGAAAGAAAGAAAGAAAGAAAGAAAGAAAGAAAAGAAAGAAGTGGGCAAAGAAGGAGGGGTGAAAGAAAGAACGAATGAACGAACGAACGAACGAAAGAAAGAAAGAAAGGAAGAAAGAAAGAAAGAAAAGAAAGAAGTGGGCAAAGAAGGAAGGGTGAAAGAAAGAACGAACGAACAAACGAACGAACGAACGAAAGAAAGAAAGGAAAGAATCGGGCAAAGAAGGAGGGGTGAAAGAAAGAACGAATGAACGAACGAACGAACGAACGAACGAAAGAAAGAAAGAAAGAAAGAAAGAAAGAAAGAAAGAAAGAAAGAAAGAATTGGGCAAAGATGGAAGGGTGAAAGAAAGAACGAATGAACGAAAGAAAGAAAGAAAGAAGTGGGAAAAGAAGGAGGGGTGAAAGAAAGAACGAAAGAACGAACGAACGAACGAACGAAAGAAAGAACGAAAGGAAAGAAGTGGGCAAAGATGGAAGGGTGAAAGAACGAACGAACGAACGAAAGAAAGAAAGAAAGAACGAAAGAAAGAAAGAAAGGAAAGAATTGGACAAAGATGGGAGGGTGAAAGAAAGAAGGAATGAACGAAAGAAAGAAAGAAAGAAAGAAGTGGGCAAAGATGGAAGGGTGAAAGAAAGAACGAACGAACGAACGAAAAAAAGAAAGAAAGAAAGAAAGAAAGGAAGGAAGAAAGGAAGGAAGAAAACCTAAAAAAAGAAAGGAAGAATGAAAGAAAGGAAGGGACTAAATATCATAGGAACTGAAGAGAAAGAAAGAAAAAGAAAGCAATATAAAAGAAAATCAAACGAAAGATAAATGAATGATAACAAGGAGGAAACAATATAAAATAATAAATATAATGAAAGATAAAATAATAATAATAATATATAAAAGAAAGAGAGTATAAAACGAAAGAAGGAATCCCTAAAGAAAGAAAAGTGTAGAAGGCAAGAGCTGATTGAGAAATGAAGAAAGAAAGAAATATCTTTAGAAGAGAAAAGAAAGAAAAAGGACTGAAAAAGAAAGAAAAATTAAAAGAACTGAACAGGAAAAAAAGATCACGTTGAGTGAGAAAGAAAGATGATGAAAGTAAGATGATAGGGAGTGAAATAAATAATGAAGGAATGAATAAAAGAAAGCTTAGAAGAAGTAAAGAAAAGAAAACATTAAAATGAGTGAACAGCAAGAACGATCAGATGCAGTGAAAAGAACGAAAGGAAGAAAAAAACAAAGAAAGAATGAAAAGAGGAGAAGGAAAACAGAGAAAGAGTAGAAGATAAGGGAAGAGAACAAAATAAGAACAATGTGAAGAGAGAAGGGAAAACATTGTTTGGAAGGAGCAGGAAAAGAAGAACATTTTAATAAAACCAAAATTCTGAAATTTTCTAACTGAAACCTGCAGAATCACTACCACCACCACCACCACCACCACCACCACTGTTACGGTTTTTTGGATATATATGTATGACTAGGATATTTATTTGTAAATATATACAAATTGTGGCACAAGGCCGAAAAGGGGAGGGGTTTAGGCTGGTCTTCACTAACTATCTTATACCTAGCTAATCAGATTCGAGACCCATTCATACGTTACAATTTGCTCATTCACCAAAAGAACTTGTCCATCACCAATCAATCCTTCATGCACCATAATACCGGATTCTCACAAGGGGGACCTACCAAAACGCCCCCCAAACCATAAAAATTTGATGATGATACATATACTATACATAAAATTCTAATAATGATACAATGAGAGGGGAGGGAGATGAACCCCAATAATAACTAAAAATATACACAAAATACAAACTAAACATAACATATATATATGTATGACTAGGGTATTTATTTGTAATTATATACAAATTGTGGCACAAGGCCGAAAGGGGAGGGGGTAGAGGCTGGTCTTCACTAACTATCTTATACCTAGCTAATCAGATTCGCGACCCATTCATACGTTACAATTTGCTCATTCACCAAAAGAACTTGTCCATCACCAATCAATCCTTCAACCATAATACTGGATTCACAAGGGGACCTACCAAAAGCCCCCAAACCATAAAAATTTGATGATGATACATATACTATACATAAAATTTAATAATGATACAATGAGAGGGGAGGGAGATGAACCCCAATAATAACTAAAATATACACAAAATACAAACTAAAACATAACATATATATATGTATGACTAGGATATTTAACAATGAATTGTGGCAAAGCCGAAAGGGGGGAGTAGAGGCTGGTCTTCACTAACTATCTTATACCTAGCTAATCTGAACGACCCATTCATACGTTACAATTTACTCATCCACCACAAGAACTTGTCCATCACCAATTCAATCCTTCATGCACCATAATACCGGAACGAGGGGACTGACCAAAAACGCGCCCAAAAACCATAAAAAAATTGGATGATGAAAATATTCTATACATAAAAAATCTAATAATGATAAATGAGAGGGGAGGAGATGAAAATAATAACTAAAAATATACACAAAATACAAAACTAAACATAACATATATATATGTATGATTAGGATATTTATGAAAATACAAGGAATTGTGGCACAAGGCCGAAAGGGGAGTAGAGGCTGGTCTTCACTACTTTAATTTACTCATCCAAAAGAACTTGTCCATCACCACTCAATCCTTCATGCACCATAATAGATTCTCAATGGGGGACCTACCAAAAACGCGCCCCAAACCATAAAAATTGGATGATGAAAAATATTCTATACATAAAAATCTAATAATGATACAATGAGAGGGGAGGGAGATGAAAATAATAACTAAAAATATACACAAAATAAAACTAAACATAACATATATATATGTATGACTAGGAAAATGAAATAGAAGGAATGTGCACAAGGCGAAAGGGAGGGAGTAGAGGCTGGTCTTCACTAACTATCTTATACCTAGCTAATCTGATTCACGACCCATTCACACGTTACAATTTACTCATCCACCACAAGAACTTGTCCATCACCACTCAATCCTTCATGCACCATAATACCGGATTCTCACGAGGGGGACCTACCAAAACGCGCCCCAAACCATTTGGATGATGAAAATATTCTATACATAAAAATTTAATAATGATACAAAGGGGAGGAGATGAACCCCAATAATAACTTAAAAATATACACAAATACAAACTAAACATAACATATATATATGTATGACTAGGATATTTATTCTTGTGAAATACAAGGAATTGTGGCACAAGGCCGAAAGGGGAGGGAGTAGAGGCTGGTCTTCACTAACTATCTTATACCTAGCTAATCTGATTCACGACCCATTCATACGTTACAATTTACTCATCCACCACAAGAACTTGTCCATCACCACCAATCCTTCATGCACCATAATACCGGATTCTCACGAGGGGGGACCCCAAAACGCGCCCCAAACCATAAAAATTGGATGATGAAAATATTCTATACATAAAATCTAATAATGATACAATGAGAGGGAGGGAGATGAACCCCAATAATAACTAAAATATACAAAATACAAACTAAACATAACATATATATATGTATGACTAGGATATTTAACAAGGAATTTGGCACAAGAAAGGGGAGGGAGTAGAGGCTGGTCTTCACTAACTATCTTATACCTAGCTAATCTGATTCACGACCCATTCATACGTTACAATTTACTCATCCACCACAAGAACTTGTCCATCACCACTCAATCCTTCATGCACCATAATACCGGATTCTCGAGGGGACCTACCAAAACGCGCCCCAAACCATAAAAATTGATGATGAAAAAATATTCTATACATAAAATCTAATAATGATACAATGAGGGGGAGGAGATGAACCCCATAAAAAAAATATACACAAAATAATAAACATAACATATATATGTATGATAGGATAGATAAATACAATGAATTGTGGCACAAGGCCGAAAGGGAGGAGTAGATGGAGATAACCTTATAATAATCTAAAAATCAGAACGGAAAATACCAAAACTAAACATAAAAAATTGATGATGAAAAATACTATATAAAAATATGTATGAACAAAATACAAACTAAACATAACATATATATATGTATGACTAGGTTATTTATTTGTAAAATTATAAAATTGTGGTAAAGGCCGAAAGGGAGGGGTAGAGGCTGGTCTTCACTAACTATCTTATACCTAGCTAATCTGATTCACGACCCATTCATACGTTACAATTTACTCATCCACCACAAGAACTTGTCCATCACCACTCAATCCTTCATGCACCATAATACCGGATTCTCACGAGGGGACCTACCAAAACGCGCCCCAAAACCAAAAAATTGGATGATGAAAAATATTCTATACATAAAAATCTAATAATGATACAATGAGAGGGGAAGGAGATGAACCCCAATAATAACTAAAAATATACACAAAATACAAACTAAACATAACATATATATATGTATGACTAGGATATTTATTATGTAAAATATACAAATGGCACAAGGCCGAAATGGGGGGGGGTGTAGGCTGGTCTTCACTAACTATCTTATACCTAGCTAATCTGATTCACGACCCATTCATACGTTACAATTAACCCATTCATTACAAGAACATGTCCATCACCACTCAATCCTTCATGCACCATAATACCAGATTCTCACAAGGGGACCTACCAAAACGCGCCCCAAACCATAAAAATTGGATGATGAAAATACTATACATAAAAATCTAATAATGATACAATGAGAGGGAGGAGATGAACCCCAATAATAACTGAAAAATATACACAAAATACAAACTAAACATAACATATATATATGTATGACTAGTGAGCGAGTCAAAATGACTTATTTCCCTTTATAGTCTACCACTAGAAGATTAACCAATCAGAAGCCGCAGAACACTGTATCCGTCGTGTATAAAAGCGGCCATCTTTGTTTACCCTACCGGAATGACCAGAGCCAACATGTCAGGCGAACATGACAGACGGAAAAACTACGCTCTGCTACTTAATATCCACTGCGAACCTGCACTACGATTTCCTACTGTCTCCGAAATATTCACTGCCAACCTCTGGATTTTATACTCGAGGACGACCGTCATGAAAATGTCTAACAACAACCACCACTACTACTACTACTACTACTACTAACAAGGATATAAATAATAATGCTCATGAATGATAAATGCATCATCGTCAATAACATCTTTACTGTTATTACAATAGATTCACTATCTTGCTGATGTTTAAATAATAAAAATAAATTGTCATCATCGTCAATGTCAACAATGCATACGTACATACATGTCTGGCCACTCAAGGATATCCGTCTAGTAGGGTGGCTAGCGAATCCCTTGCTCAGGCGCATTTTGTATTTGTTCAACACCGACAGAGCCAACCTGCGGTTTGTACTGCATGTATGCTGAGCAGACCTTAGTCACAGTTTCCGGGAGGGAAGCGTGTTATCTAGCGTGATCGACAAACTGAACAAGGCCTGCACGCTAAAACCCTTGGTCACGATGACTTGTGACTTCGTGCTAGCAGAGCCATCGACGCGCACCCCCTCAAGGGTTCCGATTTCAATTTCACTCAATTACCCAATTTCACTCACAAAACTTGGTTCAACCCGTGATATGGTTTTTCAGGCATTTTCCAAAGGGGCCACACTCCAGGATCGTCTCTCACATCAAGATGTCACCTTCCTGACAAATCGACCATGATGAGATTCGAACCCGGGTTTCATGGTCAGAAAGCGAACGTACTAACCACTTGGCCAACAATAACATATCGATTACATTAAATACAAGGTATTTACTTTTCTTAAAATAATAATAATAATAATAATAATTTTAGCAGGGAAAATCAGTCGTAAACAAAGAATACATGAACTGGATGCCTCTGTGCCAGAAACTAAAAAAAAAAAAAAAAATATGGTGGCATAATCGAATAGACAGCAATAATTACAAGAACTTCAATCGGGGAATGAAAAAACCTTTGAAACAGGAAGTGGTTGCTGTGTCTATAATATACAGAATAATGCAAAAAACAAACAAACAAACAAAAAAACGGATAAAGTTGGTTCAGATAAAGTAGGGATTAAGGCAAGACAGGATAAATTAGAAATGGAAAAATGTCCAGAACATGGAAATTTTTTAACCAAGCGAGAATAATGAGATCAGAGCTGGAGATATGATGAGACTTTCATTTCTGGAAACTGCGACAGTAATGAGAACGGTGCTGGAGATCTGACGAGATTTGTCATTTCTGAAACCAGTGCGAATATTAAGAACGTTGCTCGAGACATGTCATTTCTGGAAACTGCCAGAGTAATGAGAACGGTGCTGGAGATCTGATGAGATTTGTGATTTCTAGATCCAGCGAGAATAAAGAGATCAGTGCTGGAGATATGACGAGACTTGTCATTTCTGAAAACTGCAGAAGTAATGGGAACAGTGCTGGAGATTTGTCATTTCTGGAAACTCCGGGAGTAATGAGAACAATGCTGGAGATCTGACGAGACTTGACATTTCTGGAAACTGCTGGTGTAATGAGAACGGTGCTGAGGATATTACCAGCAATAAATTTTTGAACAAAAATATTACCAACAATAAAAAGATTGATATGATGTAAAAACAAACCAAACCAAACCAAACCAAACCAATCCTAAAAATACTCTTTGTCAATCCACTAAATGTACTACTTTTTTTTAGTATTGATGGGGAATTCTTTCCTAACCTTTTCTTTGAAGTAGTGTGGAAAGTCAACATTTCGATTGTCATTGTTTTCTATTCATTTCCGTCTTTCCCGTTGTTGTAAGTCCTCAACTTATGTGGTTTCTCTTATTTGGTAAATCTCTCGTTATGATTCTGTAGTGCCAATCCCCGATGTTCGAAGAAGCATGGTCCAAGCCAAGAAAATCACCATTGGGCAATTCGATGTGGTGTAATGTTTAGCAACCTTGCCCTGCTAAATCAATTAGTCAGTTCGATCTTCACTCTCGGCTTTGTGCCACATCTAAGCTGCGTTTAAACAATCACCATATTTTCGGCCTTGTGCCACATCTAAGCTACACTTAGAAAAACATCACCAAATCTTCGGATAATAAAAGAAAAAAAAAAGAACGATGATAAGTTCCGTTATTGAAACATAAAATTGTTAGCGTCGGTTTCTTAGACTAATTTTCGCGTGAAATGTTTCTCTCAATAAATATACATAGATAAATGCAATATTCGCTGAAAGAATTGAATTAAGGGCAAGAAAATATTGAATGAAATTAAATGTCTTCAGATGTAAATACATTTATTGAAGCTAAAAAAAAAAAGAAAAAGGTGTATGGACAGAAATAAAAGCATTGAGCAAAGTGGAGCGATGAACGGGTGTTCCAAGTCCAACAGAGCCATGAGCGTCGATACAGCTAAATAAAATGCAAAAGGGTGTTCAGTCAGGGAAATTGTGGAAGAAAAGCATTGGATGTGGTCGAGGCAGCAGTAGGATGATTTCCAAGGGGCGCAAAAATTGCCCGGCTAAGTAATTTACCATCCGCGCCAATCTTTTAAACGTAAGCGAGAACACTCAGGAACGAAATAGCAGCAGAAAGAAGGCATATTCGGCATTTAATGCTTTAAGTGGAGCCAACAAAGTCGGAAGAATATCCTTTTAGAAATGAGACTGAATGGAAGAGAATCTGATTCGCCAACTGCTGCTGGCTGCTTATTATTCACTACACACACACACACACACACACACACACACACACATACATACAGACATATATATATATATATATATATTAGAAGTTACTGAAAAGTTCTCAGTTCGACTAAGAAAGAGTCGAAGAATAAAAGAAAAATGTTTATAATTTGGTAAAAATGTCAGGTCAAGAATTTTTTTTTAATTTTTTTTTTTTAATTTTTTTTTTTAATTTTTTTTTTTACGGCTTATCAAACATTTGGGGATTACTTAAAGCAAGCAAATATTTTTTTTTTAGATTGTGAAAATTTTTGGCAGATAGTAATTATTTTTCCGATGCAATCCTATTACTTAATTCATAGAAGGACGGGGAGAAGAGGTCAATCCATGCCCTTTCCAAGGGTTATTTTTACGTAAGTATATATAACGAAGCCGACTGGAATTAGAACTCTGCTCCCCGATTTCTAATTCCGGGCGGTTATCCATTATACCACATGCGAATGCAAGCTTACAGAACCTGCTATTCCCAAGCGGTCACCCATCAAACGGTGTTTGAACGTGATATGGCCGAAAGCCATCATGGAGATTTCAGCACTTATATATATATATATATATTGAACTCTTTGGGTCCTGTCACTGGATCTATGTAACGCCTTCATCCACTGTGCCATGTGGCGTTGGGTAGATCCAGTGACAGGATCCAAAGAGTGTGATTTCAATACCCGGCTAAGTCGGTGGAGAACTTTCAGAGGGAAATTAACAGGAGATAACTGATAACTGACATCCATTAAATATGGCAGGTGGAACTAGAACAGTCTACCCCAGTGAGTGAAATAAAGGATTCAGTTCGACATTCCAACCACCTGAAGACGGCCGGAGCGTACAACGGCCGAAATGATGGAATAAATATGGCGACAAAGATGAGGACAATAGTCCGAATAATGTAAATAATGTAAATTTCCTCTGTTTTTTAATACTTTGCTTAGCTTTTGGAAAGCATCCGTCGTTAATCAAATGAAATCCTGATTAACATCAGAAATCAGAAGGATAATCGTTGAAATGCCCGCGAAACTGAACCAGAGAAAATAGCTCCGAAACTTCAAATATGAAATATGAAGATGTGCAGCTTGTTAAATACTTTCGGAGTTTCAAGAGACAGGAGTTGTATCTGGTTGTCCTCATACGCTACAGATAAGTAATGCCCGTTATTTGATTAGAACATTAAAAAAAAAAACAATAAAAAAAACAATGCCAATAGACACTGTAAAATGCACTCTTTGAGAGAGAGAATTGACGAGGTGTATAGTTGCTAAAACAAACATCGTTGAATTCCAACAATTTAAAAGTCATTTTAGAGTAGTCAATGATAAATAATAATTAATAAACATTAAAATTTGGAGACATGAGAATAATGTTTTGGTCATATATATATATATATATATATATATATATATATATATAAACGATGGTGAGAGCTCTTAGACGTGAATTAATGGTTAGATTCATTTTTAGATTGTAAGATGTTCTTTGGATATAATAATAGTTTAGCGATACAAGTTTTACTAATTAATCCATATCTGGGGGAGAAGGGATGGAGTCATACCTTCCCCAATGGCATTTGCTCGTAAGTGAATATAACAAACCCGATGGGAATTTAAACTCAGTTTTCCGATTAACAATTCCGAGTTATTCATTACACCACCCAACTGCGCATCCGAGCTTACGGCACCTGATATTCACAAGCGGTCACCCATCTAAGTACTGACCAGGCTCGACGTTAATTAACTTCGGTGTTCATATGAGAACTCACGTTTCAACGTGATGTAACCGGGAAAATAAATAGTATTAAATACATTGAATTGCTGACGGAACACTTGATTCCTAATTTGAATGGCGGCGAAAAGTTTTCAGCATGGCAGTCTCAACCTTGTCTGGATGACTAAAATGGTAGCGTCTTAATGATTGGCCTGCACAAAGCCTTGATATAAATATTATCACGCAAATGTGGAAAGAATTAGAGGGATGATGATTTCGTCTAAAGAATCCATGCATTATTGAAAAATTATTTGGGCGCAGCCAGAGATAATGGAAACATATAGCCAGGAAATTAATAAAGAATTTGAATAGATCTCTTCCAAAGCAGATTGATGCCATTATTGAAGTTAGCAAAATATATACTATCTAGCATTTTTGTGTTTAGAATACACAATAAAGTTTTCTTTTTTGATTAAACAATTTTGAGTCATTGTCCATTACAACATCCGCACGTCCAAGATTACAGCACCTGGTATTCTTAAGAGGTCACCCATCTAGATACTGATCAGGCTCGACGTTGCTTAATTATGTTGATAATACGGGAACCGGTGTTTCAACGTGATATGACCGTAAGCATTGTCTTTTAGCCTTGTAGGCTGTTATTATGGCTAGTTTAATTATTTCCAATGATGTTATTGTGATCCTGAGAGTAACTTATTGACGTCAGACTATATTCTTCATCATAAACGCTGTTTTCGTTTTTGACGCGAACGCAGTGACGTGTTCTTGTTTGTTTGCAAAATGCGTCAAATTATTTGGGCGCAGCCAGAGAGAATGGAAACGTATACTCACGAAATTAATAAAGTATTTGCATACATCTCTTCCACCGCAGATTGAAGCCATTATTGAAGTTAAGGGAAGTCAAACAAAATACGAACAATCTAGCATTTTTCTGTTTAGAATACATAATAACCGGAAGAAAATATCTATTGTTTTATTTGTGTTATTTTTAGAATTTGCCTTAAAGAAAATTTGACAACTAAATACACATATATACATATATTTTCTAAGGTGATGGGCTTTATTTACAGATTTCTATCAATTTAAACGTTATTTTAGAGGATACTCATATTTGAGGAGACGCTCCATTTTTTATTAAACAGCATATTTATTTATCTTCGTCTACCGACCTGAATAATTATCTCGTGAGAAATCTCATCAAAGAAAAATATGCGCTCTCCGACAGGACACATGCATGCACACACACACACACACACACACACACACACACACACACACACACACACACACACACACACATATATATATATATATAATATTAGTGGTAAATATACACATACATATGCAATCATATATCTAAAATATATATATGACCATAGAATATTAGTGTTTGAGCCTTTTTTTATTATATATATATATATATATATATATATATATATATATATATATATACACCACATAACACCCTTGAGCGCTTAACCTTGGAGCAGGTAGAATGGAGATCAACGTGTTTTAGTGGACTTAGCAGTTTTCAATCTGCTTGTCTGTATCATTTTCAAGAACCGAGAGCAAGATCTAAAAGATCAGCCAATCTAACAGTGATTTCATCTCACTATCCTCACTCTTGCTCCATATGTGGCCTCCTTTGTAAATCACTAGCAGATCTTAAGTGCCACTTAAGATTATCGCACAAAATTTCATAACTGAATCAATTAAACTGTTAGATCGTCATACGTCGAAGCCGACGGAAGAGTCCATCTTCCGCTTTAAATTTAGACACCCCAACCTTACCCTGACTTGACATTGTGCGAATGTAACTGAGATATTGATACAAGTTATTAACTCTTACGCCCCTTTTCTTTAAACAATTGCTCTTGCCGTTACGATAGTAATTTTAATTTCAATAATGAATATGCTTATAAAACGCGTAAATTTCAGGAATAAGTTATTCCCCAAAAAATTTCGCTTGAAGATAGAACAGAGCTTGTACTTTTAATTCAATTTAATTGAAATAATTACATTGAAGTTTTCGGTTCTTGTTTTGAAACATGTGAATTCTTATGTAGCATTGGAATCATATTTTAAATAAATAAATATATATATATATATATATATATATATATATATATATATATATAATTATTATAGAATATTACATCCAAACATGTAGAAATAACGCTACATAAATGCACACATGTTTCGATGTGTATCATCCCATCTCATCAGGTGTTGGTGAATGACTGATTATTCCGATTATTAGGATTTAATAGCATACAACCTCTCTTTCCGAGAACTAGCGCTACTCGTTCTCCACATTTATAGTTACATACGCTCTATCCATGATATTGAGGACTTTTACCCATAAATGTAGCATAACTTAAAACTATCTATCTATCTATCTATCTATCTATCTATCTATCTATCTATCTATCACAGTCTTTACATATGTATCGCTTTTCTATTTCAGTCTTTTCGTATCTATCTATCTATCTATCTATCTATCTATCTATCTTATATATGTGTGTATGTGTGTGTTTTTTGTTTAGTTTTTTTTGTTTATTTTTTTCTATATTTCGGAACATTTTACTGGTTTCCGGTGAAAAGAAAAACAACCAAAAACATGAAACTGATGTAACAGAAAAAAAAAATTGATAATGTCCTATGAATTCCATGCGAGTGGAAAGCGATAACTAGCATACTCCATGTACACAACAAATGGCTGGATTCCTATATGAAGCATCCATTTCAAAAGTAGATAATATACTGCATTGTCAAATAATTAAAAAAAATAAAATGGTGGGATACTTGGACGTGACCTTTGAACAAGCTAATAAATATTCGGACTAAACCATGTGCAATTATTTTCCCTAATGTCCGAGTTAATGATGCTTCCCAAAAACTGAGCAGAGTATTAAGAAATAGGAAAATTTCGTTGCAAACAAAGCAAAGATTATTGAGCTGTTGCGTAATATCACTTCTCCTATATGGCAGTGAATGCTAGACAATCTTCTCACAGATGAAAGAAGCAAAAGAAATAAGGTTCTACAGGAGTATGCTGAGAATATCGTCGATGAAACATGTGAGCAACGACGAAAAAAATATGGAAAATTGGATAAAAAAAAAACGAAACTTGACAGTTGAAATTTCTAGGGCACATAATGAGAAAAGAAGGTTTGGAAAATCTAATACTCACAGGACAGATTTAAGGCAAGAGGGACAGAGGAGAAAATGTATAGCCTATCTAGCGAGCTTGAGTAAAAATAGATGGCAGAACAGAGTTTAGGAGAAATAACAAAAAGAACATTTATTAAGAGTTAAAAAGACAGGAAATTGCGGAGAGTCATGATCGACAATGTCTTGAAAGGGTCACGGCACACTGAAGAAGAACAATGTCCGCAATAAATTGTCGCAAAAGGTTCTATGGAATTTGGTAGAACTGTGTGCAATATAAGCGATGGAATAATGGAAAAAATAATTGTAGAGAGCTTGATCTATGTGTATACAAAAGTTACCTCCCCTTGCAAGTCAATTAAATGACAATGAAGCGGGCAGATACACACGCTCTCTGAGTGCTTTGTACTTCTTATAGCTATTTTCAGGAAGTCCGTAATGAGTCAGAAAACAAATAAGCAAAACATTTCAGTAGTGGGGGCACGATATGTATTTTTGCCCGCGGCGTTGGAAACCCTTGCTATGCTACTGAAAATATATTTATCAAATTATTTTCCAAAATAAATGTTCTAGTACATACACAGACACACACGCACACAGACACGCAAACAAACACACACATGTATGGGAGAGTGCACACAAGATATATATATATATATATATATATATATATATATATATATATATATATATATATATATATATATGCCGTTGTAACAGCAAAATTTTGTCCAAATGGTGTAAAGGCAAAATTGCCCATTTGTTAGATTAAGCTTTGAAGTGTTGTATCATAGAAATGATTAAAGATATCTTACTGGAATTTTCTGAGATTTTTTATAAAACTATTGGACTCTAATTTAAGCATAATTAGTCTCCTAGTTTAACAGAAGAATCGTGATGAAATCGTTTATAAATGAAAATGACATGTTCATCATTAATTAATCATAGGTAAGGATCGGAAGCTCATGAAGGATTGAAAAAAGTTCAAATATACATATATTATTCCAGGATCATTTTCCACATTATTCAACACGATATTCGCCCTCTCTAACCTTCTAACTTTCTGTCCTGTAGTAACAAAATACCTCACAGGTTTCACTTACGATATAATTTTCAAGTATTTTTCACTGGACTGTCATAGCTGAAACTTCTCTCTCACCTGTCAAACGTCTTATGGATTGAGTTGGGTCCTTTCTAATTAATGTCTTTACCTTTAAGTTGAAATGATGATCCTTCTTCCTCTTGTGACCCATTGATCCAATATTCCTCTCTACTCTTCCCTCTTTTTCTAAACTTATTCACTATTTCTTGATAGTTCTTGAATTGACTTTGAAGATGAAACCAAGGTTATGAATGTTGGTACAATTACTGAATGCCTAAATGATCTTTTCCCTCTCACCATTGCTCATTTGGGAAGACAGTGGGTCTGATACAAAACGATTTTAACCTGTTCTCTTTCTAGCTGAATAACTGAAAGTGTTTTCAGTGATTCTTACGACAGATGGCGTCAAGATGGCTAAACGTTTTCTCTGAAAACCTGTAAAAAAGTAACTCAGTTTAGTGATTTTTTTAGATATTAAACATTTTGTTGGAAGGACGGTTATGTTGGCACCCGATTTGGACAATTTTGCTTTTACACCCGGTATATATATATATATATATATATATATATATATATATATATATATATATATGTGTGTGTGTGTGTGTGTGTGTGTGTGTGTGTGTGTGTGTGCCTATTAAGCCTGCTGGTCTATGCACTCAAATAAATAAGATGTGCGTGCGTAGGCCGGTAGACTTAAAACACTGTTTAAAATATGGGGCGTCTACTCAAATATAGTCTTAAAGTTTTCCAACAACAACAAGTAAAATGAATAACACCTATAATAATACAATCAAGATGTTGAATTTCCACACAACCTAAGAGCACAAAAAGTTAGGAAAGAAACTCCCATTCATCCCGGAAAGAGCAATAACATCTACTGGACTTGAGAAACCTATTTTCCTGAAAAATTTAAGAGAAAGATTTTATAAATTTCAACCGACGGAAGTATTGGCTGCTCGGTCAATCAATGTTGAAAGTTTCCTTATATTTAATATTACAATTGTCATAACTAAGAGCTACAAAAGAAAATGCGTAGAGTTATAAACGCCAATGTCCGAAATTGGCATGAGATAGAAGAATAAAGAACAATTTGCTTTTACTCGTGAGAGGAGGCGCAAAATAATTCTAACCTCTTTCTTTTCAAAATTGATGTTGTCAGACACTTTCAGGTCCAGGTTTAGAATCTACCCTTTGAATGATACTGAGGAAGTCTGAAGAACGCATTGGTTCAAACAATAATTAATCAGATTTTGAGTTAGAGTAACCCGTGGAACACTGACAGAAATTCCTTTCACAATTGAAGAAAATTTTATATCCGTGAAAATCAACAAGAATATTGATGCTACCATTTATTAGAATTTAGCTAATTATTTCCAATGCATTTTGGAAATATTCTACTAATAGCGAAAATTAGAATTATAATTGGAGAAAGATTATATTTACTAGCATCGTCTTTAAGTATTCAATGTTTTTTTGACGTTATATAGATTTCTTTCTTTCTGTTAGTACAGATGAGCTTTTCATTCACATTCTTTTCTTCCTAATCTCTCTCTATCTCTTTCTCTCTCTCCTTCCTCTCTCTCTCTCCCTCTCTCTCCTTCCCTCTCTCTCTCTCTCTCTCTATATATATATATATATATATGGCATTTTCGTTTTAAAATAAGATTTTTCTCTATTTTCCCTTTCCTTTTTGCTTATTCTGTTCTTTCTTTCTTTCTTTTTTTCTTTCTTCATTCTTTCTATTTTTTAGTTTAGTTGAGATTTCATACAATCCAATTCCTTCTTTCTTTCTTCCTTTCTTTTAGTAAAAATGAGATTTTCTTTAAAATCCTTTCTTCCCTCCTTTTTTTCTTTCTTTCTTTCTTTCTTTCTTTCTTTCTTTCTTTCTTTCTTAGTTTATTTTATCTTTTCCTTCGAATTCCTCTTCACTTTCTTTTTGTCATGCTGAGATTTTCATTAAATCCTTTCCTTTCTCCTCTTTTTCATTCTTTCTTTATTAGATGATCTATATCCTACAAATTCTTCGTTTATTTGTTGTTTTTATGTGTGTTTTTCTTTCTTTTAATAAAGATGATATTTTCAGATCATTTTCTTCCTCCACTCTTCTTTGTTTGTTTGTTTCTTTCTTTCTTTCTTTTTTGTTTTTCACAGGGCCTGCATCACAATTGTCAGCATATTTGAGCTTTTCCTTCAAATCATTGTTCTACTATCTTTCATTCCTTCTTTTTTTCTTTCTTTCTTTTTTTTATAAACTTTAGATTTTTATCTTTTTCACTGTATATAGTCATTCTTTCTTTCTTTCTTTCTTTCTTTCTTTCTTTCTTTCTTTCTAAGCCAGTATCTTTTTGACGTTATATAGATTTCTTTCTTTATGTTAGTACAGATGAGCTTTTCATTCACATTCTTTTCTTCCTAATATCTCTCTATCTCTTTCTCTCTCTCCTTCTCTCTCTCTCTCTCTCTCTCTCTATATATATATATATATATATATATATATAAATATATATATATATATATATTTCCTCCTCTCTTTCTTCATTTCTTTCTTTATTAGATGAGCTATTCAGGACAAATTCTTTGTTTCTTTCTTTCTTTTAGCATATCTGATCTTTTCATTCAAATCATTATCCTATTATCTTTCTTTCTTTTTTCTTTCTTTCTTTTTCCTTTTCTTTCTTTCTTTTTTTCTTTCTTTCTTTCTATTCCTTAGATTTTTGCCTTGTTCATTTTATATAGTCTTTCTCTTTCTTCATTTCATTCTTTCTTTATAAGATGAGCTATTCAGGACAAATTCTTTTTTCCTTTCTTTATGCCACTTTTCTCTACAGCTGTAATTTTTTCTTTTCTTTTTCTTTCCCCCTTTCTTTATGTTTCTTACTTTTTGTCTTGCTCCTTGTTATATTCTTTTGTTATAACACACTCTGCACATGGTCATGTGTCGTGTGTCAATCATGTCGTCTTTGATGTGGACCGGCCAGCAAATGTCACGACTCCGATTGACCAATTAGTGATGTGAATGCTTTTTGCATCTTGTCCCGCTTTTCAATTTCCCATCTTCAAGGGACAGTCCATCCTCCTCGTCTCTTTTAAGGGGCATCACCCAGCGTCCTTTCTGAAACTATTTGCAGTTACTTTCCTTTTCCTCACATTGAAATATTTCTTGCTTCTGTTTCCCTTTCTTTCGTCTATTCCTTCTTTCTTTTATTTTTTCTTTCGTTCATTCGGACTTTTCTTCTAATTTTTTTTATTTACTTCTTTTTTTCCCTCACTTGTTCCTTTCTTTTTACTTTCTTTCCTGTTATTAATTTCTTCTTTTCTTCGTTTCTCCTTTCCTGTTTTTAATTTTTTCTTCATTCTGTGTGATTTCCTTCGTCTTTCTTTCTTTGTAACTTTCTTCTTTCTCCGCCATTCTTTCCTTTTAAATTTTCATTTTTTTAAAAAACTTTTTTCTTCTCTTGTGCCTTTCTTTGATTTTTCTTTCCTTTTACCTTTTCCTAATTTCTTCTTTCTTTCATTTCTTCTTTCTATTTGAAATTTTTTTCCATCATTCTGTGTAGTTTCCTATTTCTTTCTTTCTATTTATTTGTTTCTTCATTCCTTCAGACTTTCCCTTTTCAATTTTCCTTCCTTCATAAGATCTGGTTTTATCTTCCTTTTCTCCTTTCATTTTATTTTCTTTCCTTTTATGTTTTCTTAATTTATTTTTTCTTTAAGTTGTTCTCTCCTTATTTCATTTTTTCTTCCTTCTGTGCGATTTCTTTCTTTCTTTCTTTCTTTAAATTTATTTTCTCCTTCATTCTTTCAAATTTTCCTTTTTACCTTCGCTTTTTCCTTTCTTTTTATTTTCTTTCTTTTGCCTTTTCTTAATTTATTCATTCCTTCATTTCTTTTTTAATTTGTCGCCTACTTCTTCCAGGTTTCCTCTTTCTTTCTTTCTTTCTTTCTTTCTTTCTTTCTTTCTTTCTTTCATCCGGGTTTTCCTTCAAATTTTCTTACTTTCTTTACTTCTTTTTTACATTCAATTTGTCATTTTTTTATTTTCTTCCTTTTTATATTTCCCTAATTTCTTCTTTCTTTCATTGTTCTTATTTAATTTTTTCTTTCTGTGTGTTTTACTCTTTCTTTTCTTTCTTTCTTTCTTTCTTTCTTTCTTTCTTTCTTTCGTCCGTCCGTCCGGGTTTCTCTTTAAATTTTCCTTCTTTCTTTACTTCTTTTTGACCTTCAATTTGTCATTTGTTTTATTTTCTTTCTTTTTGCATTTTCCTAATTTCTTCTTTCTTTCATTTGTTCTTTTCTTTTTTTAATGTTTTTCCTTCTGTACGTTTTCCTCTTCTTTCTTTCTTTCTTTCTTTCTTTCTTTTTCTTTCTTTCTTTCTTTTTTCTGTTAGTTTCTTTTTGTATCTCTTTCTTCCGTCCGTTTTTTTGTTTTTTGTTTTTTTAATTTTTTGCCTCCCAGATTCTAACTTTACTGTTTCCTCATTCTGCTCATCCTCTCCCTGTTTTCGTCTTTCCGTCTTATCTCTCTGCGGATACCACCTTGTTTGTCCCTGATACGTCCCGGCAGAGAAATGAGGGCGGGAGAACAAGAGGCACCCGGCACAAAGTAGGCCTTAAGCAGTTTGTCAATCATAATTAAAGCAAAGGAGGAACACAGGGTGAAGAGACGGCATCGTGAGAATCTCACAACACATCGAACACAGTACCAAAGGCCACCGCCCAAGGCGTTTTTCTATGGCAGATATACTGGAGAAAAAAAAAAAAGAAAAAAAAAAGAGGCTTGATGATGGTAGGAAGGAGGAGGAAATAGAAAGAAAACAAAAACAAAATGATAGGAAAACACGTATAATATCAAAAGGATAAATGTCGGCGGCAGGGGAGGAGAAAGAACAAAAACAATTATTAATAATACTCAGCAGCTATCAAGAATGAGTTGGTATATAAAAAAAAATTATAATCTAGCAATAACAATGACAGATCTAATTATGATAATTACGGAAGAAGACGGGGAGGGAGAGTATTAAAAATGCAAGTAAAAAGTGTAAAATTTAAAATAGGCTTACGTTGAAACAACGGTTCACGTAGGAACACCAAAGTTAAGCGACATCATGCCTGGTCAGTACCTAGATGCTGATAGCTTGGATGTGCAGGTGGTGTAATGAGTAAATGGCTCGGAATTGTTTGTCGGAGAGCCGAGTTCCCGTCCTGGGTATTACAATAAGCTACATCTGCGTCCTGGGTATGACGATAAACAGCAAGGGGGTTTTGAGAAGTGTGGAACCACCTCTTAATTGCTGGTGTTCCCAGGTCTACCCTAACCCGGGGTGGTAGTACCTGTTAGGGTCCAAACTATGGGCAAATAATTAACCCCCAAACTGAGGTCAAAATATTATGAAAGTGTAAAAATAGGTTTAATATCAGAAATACTTTATAAAAAATTATTACCAGAAATAAAGTTTTGAAAAAAATATATTTACCAGCTATGCATTTTTGAAGGAAAAAAATATTACCAGCAATAAAAATTGTCGGCCTTAAATAACACATTGTGGTTGATATGCCGTAAAAAAACCAAACCAAACAAAACCTGAGCCAAGTTTTAATTCCCGTTCACTTACACGCAAATACCCTTGGTAAAGCTATGAATTCACCACTTCTCCCCCAGCTATGAGTTAATTAGTAAGATTTGTATCACTGCAATCTAAAAATATTTTCTGATTTTTAATAATCAGCAAATGGTTGATAAGCTGGAGAAATCAATCAATCAATCAACAAAAAATTAAAATATTACTTCTGCTGCTAGCTAATATTAAATATATCTCAAATTTGCTAAGGAGACGAAGAAATTGAGGAACATGTTATAGGAGTCTTAAGAAAAATTCCAATGGGCATAGAAGGATGGGGGAACTAAACGTTAGAAGAAGAACCATCCAGAAGATAACATTACTGAAAACAGCTAGAATACTGAGGAGGGTGCTGGTTTATTGAAGAGACTTGCTGTTACGTAATCTCCTGTTTAAATAACCAGATTTTTTTTTCAGTTGCTGACTCAGTACAAGGCTTAAGAGACACTGAAGATAGAGGGTTACAAATGAGGTTAAGATTGTAGCAATTGAGGAAGCCTCCTCTCGATAGTCTGTTCCACAAAGTACCGGTTCTCGAGAAGAAGCAGTGCGAATGGAAATTATTTCTTACCAATGGAATATGAAGGAAATGTGGATGATTCGGTCCGCCGCGCTTGTTTGCGTGATACAGCGAGTTTTTGTTGTAAAGGTATGAGCTGGTGGAACAGATGGAATTAGCTCGCCAAAATATTTGCCATGAATGTAGCGATCGAGTTGAGAATGGCTAGAAACGTTTCGTCTTTGAGAAAGTGGTTATACATTAAAAAATAATTCATCATACACAAGGCCGCGTCGAAGCTTTTGAATCGAGATATCAAACTAGTAGCACGTTTAAATCCATGCAGTTTGGGAACCAGCGAAAGTAGCTCGTCGGAGCAGTTGCCATGAAAGTGCTTGTAGAAAAGACAAGAGGGAAGCCGCGGCACTTCTGTAAGATAACAAGTGCAGACGGGATGCCAGATCAGGACCTACCACATTGCATATCCGTCTATGGATTTTGTCGAGGACCTCGAGATGAACAGCGGAAGCACCAGACTATATATGGCAGCAGTATTCCAGGAAAGTTATTATTGGAATTAATAGGCGAATAATAATAATAATAATAATAATAATAATAATAATAATAATAATAATAGACTGGTTGGAAAAGATTGCAGTAGACTAATTGAAGGGATTCCTGGAAGTCTATGCCTCAAGGAGATACAAAAAATTGTTTTGACAAGTACAGCCCACACCTTACGAAGGGCTTTATCTATGTAATTTAATTCTTTTTTTTTTCTTTTCTTTTTTTGTCAGTGGAAAGTGTCATGACGCCATTTCTAACCTTAGGTCCCTGGGCGGGACCCGGAAAGAAATGTGTAAACGCCAGAAATCAAAGAAAATAATAATAATAATAATAATAATAATAATAATAAATAACTGATCATCTTGCATCAATTTGTACGGTGTTAGCATCCACTAAATATAAAACTCGGCATGATAGAGTGGGCCAATATCTGCATTGGAATATATGCAACTTTTACGGTAAGGAAACTGCAAGAAACTGGTATGAACATTATCCAGACCTTATTACAGAGATAGGACGTGTAACAATTTTATGGGACTTTAAAAGACACACAATCAATCAGAGCTAATCCCCCAGACGTCAACAACAACAACAATAATAATAATAATAATAATAATAATAGCAATAATAATAATAAAGAACTGATCATCTTTTGTCAGGTTTCACGGTCTTAGCATCTACTGAATATAAAGCTCGGTATGATAGTGTGGGCCAATATCAGCATTGGAAAATATGCAACATTTACGGCAAGGAACCTGCAAGAAACTGGTATAAACATCACCTGGACCTGATTACAGAGGTAGGACCTTTATGGGACTTTACAATCCACACGTCTCTATCATCTCTCATCAATCCATAAAACCCTTGCAAAAACTCTATCAATGCCTGTAAATAATCACAACGAAACACCGGAATGAATCACTGAAGATATTAGATCTCTCATGCCCAAAACGAGTGAAACATTATAGGCCAATAACATGTCTCTCCATCGCGTATAAATTGATCACATTGGGCAGCTCGAGGTGGTGTAATGGCTGACAAGCTTGTCTCGCTAGAACAATTACGATTCAGTAGTGAGTTCCATCCTCACTGGGTACCCCCTACTTTCGGCCTTGTGCCACATTTAAGCTACGCTTGGAAAATCACTATAAATTGATCACATCTATCTTGACGAACCGTACTTAATCTTTTTTCGAGGCAAACGACATTCTTCCACTTGAACAGAAGGGAAGCAGGAGGGGTTCATATGGTTGCAAAAATCAACTACTAATAAACAAAATGATCCTGGAAAATTGCAGGAGACGATATAGAAATGTATGCGTAGCGTGGATTGATTACCGTAAAGCCTTTGACAGCGTGCCACACTCTTGTGTAAGCACGCTGTCAAATATATAGTCTTCCTAGTCTTCACGCTGGAAATATATAGTCTTCCTTGTGGTGGTAAATTTTCTTAAGCACATCATGGGAATGTAGAACACCACACTATACCAAAATCACACCAGAGGCACTGCTATCTCCAACCGTCTGAATATCCGACGCGGAATCTTTCAAGGAGACTCCCTTTCACCCTTTCTGTTTTGTTTGTCCTTAATCCCCATTACGCTTGAACTAAAAAAAAAAAACAGTTATGGTTACAAAATAAACAAGAAACTTTTCAATTAACTACTCTACATGGATGATCTCAAACTCTTTTCTAAAGACGTCAATGAGTTGAAGGGCCTCCTCAATATTGTAAAATGTTTCAGTGACGATATAGGTATGTATGTCGGATTATATAAATGTGCAAAAGTAACATTCAAGGAAGGAAGAATTACAGAAACACACTCAATAGATTTTGATTTTGTCACAACGGTTAGGGAACTGGAATAAGATGAAGCCTATAAGTACCTAGGAATGCGCGTGTTTATCGTTGCTTAGTGATCCACTATGTAAACAATGACAGACTATCATCACTGTCGTGTCCGTATATTGTTTAATATGTTTGTGATTTATATCTTTGATAATGGCTTAAGTAAGCCGAAAGCTTAGATTATATTAAAAATAATGGATAAATATTGTGAATTTCTTTCTTCGTTTAATGATAATGATATCAAACTTATCAGAAGATACGAAAAAATTTTACATAAAATAAATAGACAACACTTGTCTATATTATTTAATGAAACGTGTATAAATGAAAATATGCTGCCTAAATACACACAATTTAAATTACATGATCCAGCAGCCCACAATACTATCAATACTTGGAATTACAAATGTAGCCTTGTGAAAAGGCAAATCGAAATATCCAAGGAAAAATGAAACAACTTTAACAGCAAAAACAGGACATTTACGATGAACTACAGGATATAACTACCCCAGACCAACTGGAGGAAATTACACATAGACTCACGGAAATTACCAATAAATCTGAAGCTCAACACCGAATTAAAATTATAAAAAAACTGAATACATTATACAAAGGTAATATCACTCTTCCTAACAAAACTGATAAATACATTAACCTTTCCAACTATGAACTAACTAAGCACCAAAAGAATTACTTAACCTTGGACCTAACTGCCATATATACCGTAAGTACAATCGACTTTTAAAAAATAGAAATTGAGACCCTATACCAAAACATCGTTAAACTCCAGGATGAACAACTAATAGAAACTACACCAGAATTTAAAGACTTACTTAAGGCCGAGGCATTGAAAGATCGACATGATAAAATCAGAAACTCCTCAAAATTCTTTCTAAACAACTGAAAATTGCCGCACAAGAACTACGTAACCAATTCTGACATTATTGTAAACAAAGCTGATAAGACCAACATTTTGTCATCCTAAACAAATTGATTACAACAAAAACTAGACCACATACTCCATGATCACATAAAGTTTAAAAAACTTAACAAGAACCCGACCAACCAACTAAAATCAAAGCTTAATAAACTTATTAATGCTAATAATGCTGAACAGAACTCTTTAAAATTCCCTAAAATTGTTGGTGATTATAGACCCATACATATATGGCACTATAAAAACACATAAACCTAACTATCCTCTCCGTCCTATCATATCGCAAATTCCAACTCCTGTATATCATCTAACAAAATACATCAACCAACTTATTACTCCCTATCTTCCTAGTAAATATAGTGTTAAGTCAACATTAGAAGTAATCCAAATCTTAAAAAGTGAAAAACCTGACAATGAAATCATGGCTTCACTTGATGTTGAAAACTTATTTACCAATGTTCCTGTTAGTGAAACTATTGACATAATCATAAGAAATATATACAGTAACTCATCTTTACCCCCACTTAAAATTAATCCTAATATATTAAGAAAACTACTATTAACTTGTACTACTGAAGTCCCTTTCTTCGATCATAATAACAATATATATATACAACGTGATGGTGTCTCCATGGGTTCAGTATTGGGCCCGACATTTAGCAATTTCTGCATGCCGAACCTCGAAAATAAGTTATTTACAGATTTTAAAAAAAACATCAATCTACCTAAGATACGTTGATGATATTCTTATGTTAGTTAAAAAATACAGATGAAATAATTCAACTTCAAAAAACGGTTCCAAAATAATTCTGTCCTTAAATTCACATATGAACTCAATACTAATAATAAAATCCCTTCCTTGACATATTGATAAACACAAATAATAACAAATTTACTATTTCGCCATACAAAAACCTACAAGCATAAATTCATGTACACTTAACTACAAGAGCGAATGCCCATATTACTACAAAATAGCAATTATAAAGAATCTAATACATCGTGCAGAAACTAATTCATCCACAAAACAGATTTTTTACAGTGAACTAAAGAATATAAAACAGACACTTATTAATAATAGCTTTCCAAACTATATAGTTGATGAACAAATAAGATGCTTTCTTAGAAATCTCAATAATAAGCAAATTGTACATAATACTGCTTCTACTGATCTCAAATATATTAATCTCCTATATCGTAATCAAATGCATACTAATTATAAACAAGATGAAAACATACTAAAAAATTTAGTAAATTCTAATATATCAACTACAGATCCTAGCAAAAAATTAAATTAATCATATACTACACTAAATCTAGTATATCCAACTTAATACTTCGCAATGATTCTTCTCCCCGGTTAGCGATTTGCAAAAACCAACAAAGTTTATAAATTCAAGTGCCCTTTGGGAGAGTGTATCTCCAACGAATTAAATAATATTTATGTTGGTCACACCACAAACTCGCTTTCACGACGCTTGACACTACATTTTAATGAAAACTCTAACATTTTAGGCATTTAAAACAACATGCCTGCCCGCACACACAATTCCGTAAAATACTTGTCGAAAACACAACTATACTTCGACATGAAAACAATAGACAAAAAACTAAAAATACTTGAAGCATTATACATCAAACAGTTAAAACCCAACCTAAACAAAATCAATTATGGCATGTCTACAAATATTCTTAAATGTCTATAATTTCTATAATTGGTAACAGAAGCCATTGGTTTATACCAACGGCTTTCCTTATTTCATTCTACAACACACTCGTGTAGTCATGTGTGACGTCATGAGATGCGGTGCGATTTTCGCTTCTAGCGTCTTATATGCGCGTGTTTATCGTTGCTTAGTGATCCACTATGTAAACAATGACAGACTATCATCACTGTTGTGTCCGTATATTGTTTAATATGTTTGTGATTTATATCTTTGATAATGGCTTAAGTAAGCCGAAAGCTTAGATTATATTAAAAATAATGGATAAATATTGTGAATTTCTTTCTTCGTTTAATGATAATGTTATCAAACTTATCAGAAGATACGAAAAAAATTTACATAAAATAAATAGACAACACTTGTCTATATTATTTAATGAAACGTGTATAAATGAAAATATGCTGCCTAAATACACACAATATATATATATATATATATATATATATATATATATGGAGAGAGGGGGGGCGAAAGAAAGAATTAAAGAGCGAATGAACGATAAATAAGGCTTTCTAGTTATTATTTGATTAGCTACAACCTTGACCAACGTAGGTTCACCTGGAGTTGGTGAAGCGGGAAAAAAAGTGGAATCCTCTGTACTCAACGATATGGACAATTTGACTCAATTTTCTTCAAAAGAATATCAGTCATGACGTGTCTATCTTTTTATCCATGTCACGGGGTTGAATATACAACACAAAGTTGAGTAAATATCAAAAGCATGTCTCTTCAGGCAATTTGTTTTTTTACGGCTTATCAACCCTTTGTGGGTTATTTAAAGCCGAAATATATTTTGTATTGTAAGAACAATTTTTTTTTTTTTTTCATTAACAATTCTTTTGAGATTAACAATGATTTGTCTATATACAGATCCTAATATTTAACCTAAGGGAGATGGATTCATGCCTTTCCCAAGGGTATTTGCACGTAAGTGAATGTAACAAACCCGACTGGAATTCGAACTTGGCTTTCGGAATTCTCATTGCGACTTCAGTCAAGAAGAACATGGTACAATTACTGTCAATTTTCCTGGTCGCATATCGTTACAAATTAAGTGTATTAAATATCGAGTAAATATATATGGTATTGCCTATTGGTTGAGATAGTTGCATCGCCAGTGAATGGAATTAGAGTTGCTATATAGGTCATGACTATGGAATTAAATTTTAACCCTTTTTTTTCGCTTGAAAGATTTCTTAAACGTAATTTTTCTATTAAGAATTCTTATTATTTGGCGTCGAGCCATCCTAACCTAAGGCCTATTTTCAATGAGCACACTAGAATATGTTTCGACGCTCCCCAATAATAAAAAAAAGATAGGCATATTCTTTTTGAGTGTTTTTTTTTTAATTAATTGTAGGTTTTTTTAGTGGGTCAAAAGGAATATAAAATACAAAGCAGAAAATGGCACGAAAGAAACGAGCCAGAAATGCGACGAAAGAAACTAGCTAAAAATAATGATGCTGTATTTTTGGGGAGGGAATAAGATAAAATAAAATAAACAAGATAGAAATGGCAAGTGGGTGGGGTTAAATAAAGTTGGGAGATAATGTGCTAAGCGGAAAACTCAAGAGAACCATAAAGAAAACGGAAATATATATATATATATATATATATATATATATATATATATATATATATAGTAATCAAAAAAAGTTTTTGTCATTTTTCACGTGGTGTGAGAATTGCTCACTAATACGCAGATGAGTGCGTCAGTGCCGAGAAAGCGGTAGGGTGGAGGTTGGGGCATTGCTCTTGACCAATGAAAGTGCATTGCACACACACATCAGTCATAGGTCGAGCAGCGACTAGAACACATGGCGATGTCAAACCAGATCGTTCGTCTTGTCTGCTTGAAGGTGGGCTTTTTTTCGCAAGTGCATCAAGTCTACGAATACCTCAAGCTTTTGGGGGATAATGCTGTGAGTGATCGCACCATTAGAAATTGGTTCCAGAAGTTCCGATAGGTAGATCAGTCCCTTTTGCGATGAACCCCAATTTCACCGGTCACAGGTCCTGACTGATGAGGCTCAGAAAACGACTATAGAGGAGAACAACAGCCAAATCTGTGGCGTGCTTGATGAACGCTTCCAGATTTCACCAGCGCTGTGTAGCGAAGGCGTACAAGTTGAGCAAGTGAGTCCTCTAGAAAACGTCGGATGCCAACAAACAACAACGAATGACAGCCTGTTTCTCGTTGCCTTCTTGGCACCGCAACGTACTCTTATTTGATCGAGTGCTCACCAGTAACAAAAAAAATGTGTCCTATATGAAACTTGCATGCGTGCTTGGCATTGCTTGCCACCATGGACCATGTGCCTTACACCACAAGGCTACAGCTACACCCATACAAGATTATGTTCTGTAACTGGTGAAGTAGACGATAAAGTGATACACTATGAACTGCTGCCAACGGGCAAAACCATCACTGTGGACCGCTACTCGCAACGTGTGTAACAGGCACTGAAGCAAACGGAGCCAGGATCGCAAGGGTTTACTGTTCTTCCATGACAATGCTATGCCTCATGTGTCGCGGAAATAAGGGATACCATACGGTGATTTGGCTGGGAGACAATGTGCCATCCACCTTAGTCCGCAGACTAACAGATTACGACCTCTTCCATTCCCCTGAAAACCACTTTCCTGGGAAATCCTTCGCAAAATAGGCAGACTTACGGCAGGGCACTCACAGATTTCTTTACGACCAAGACCTGGTATTTAGCGCCGATGCTGGAAGCTCGTTGACAAAGGGTTTCCGATATAGATGGGCATTATTTTGAGGAATAAAGTTATGTCAAATTTGCTGTATAGTTTTTTCTAATAAATAAAATACGGCAAGGACTTTTTTGGTTACTTTTACACACACACACACACACACACACACACACACACACACACACACACACACACACACACACATATATATATATATATATATATATATATATATATATATATATGATGAGAAAATAAGGTATATTTTGTTCCGGAAAAAGAAATTGAGCAGTGCATTTCTGAATTATAAGTTTTTAATAAAATCATTTTTATAATTTTTGTGAAACTCAAAGTCGGGACCATATATATATATATATATATATATATATATATATATATATATATATATATATATGGGGTGGATATTAAGGATTAGTATCGTTGTAGCGAAACATAGTTATTAACAATTACGCCTTGCTAAGCCGTATATTTTATTTTATAAAACATTCGATGATTTAAGCCGGTAAGAATTAAGTTTACTCTTTGTAAATGAACGGGGGTGTATCCTCAAAGACGTGTCGCCACTAAAAGTATGTATACATACTGAGTGCGATCGATAAATTATCGCCTAAATTACGCAAAAATGAAATTAACATTTAATATCTCATTTTAACAGAATGTCAGTCGACATCTTCTGATGCCTTGATTTAATTTCCCATCCATCTCTTTATCCTTTCCTCAAACATGCCTCTTTACACTCGTTCCCAACCCTCTGTAACCCCTTGCGTGCTAGTGGCACTCCCGCCTTGCTTGGTGGAAACTTATATATATATATATATATATATATATATATATATATATTTACCAGAATGACACAAAAATATCTAGAAATACTAAAGTATAAATTTATTCAGTAGAATCGCCATTGGCTTCATCCATGGCCTCCAGACGACTTCAGAATCTTTTACATCTCTTCTGTACGATCTCCTGCTTGTGTGGCATGGTGCAGAGTCCTGTTGTCAGACATAGGGTCTTCCAGCAGCCACACTCTTGACGTAGAATAGTGCTACCTACTCAAGGTACTTGATGTAGGCCTCCGTGTTGCGTCGAAAGCTCAAAGGGAAGTTGAATGTAGGAATAGATGCCATCACTGATGATCACTCCAAACACTTTCGTAATCACATTTAGATTCATCCAACTCTTTCCGAAACCTTAGCACTGTCATAAGATTGACACCCAAACGCTTTGAAATGTTTGTACTGGTGAATCCGGCGCGAATGCCAAACAGAACAGCATGCCGTTTACAAATTTCTGGCGTAGAGAATTACGTCATGGTTGACTTTTTCTCACAGACGTTGCCCAACTGATGTTACTATACTGTGCAGTTGACAAGATAAAAAAAAACAAAAAAACAAACAAATAACGCGCACGCGCGAAATTGAAAATATAAAATGGCGACAGTTTACCCAGTGCACCCTGTTATGTATTCACCACATTGTTGAGTATGACTATCACAAAATATCATTTAAAAAATGAGTTGAGGCTTGAAGTAATATGGCTATTTAAACAGGACAGCCTCTAATATATTTTTTCTTAAAAATATGACTCAGAAATATATGACTCCACGTTGGCAGACATGAGAAACATATATGTTTTTGTGACTGTATGTCTTTTTATTTCAATACCTCACTTGCAATCTTATGATGGATCCTCAGTACTTAATGCCATTTGTAGTCGGTTGGTGCTCTTGTAGGATAACTTCGCATATGATTCAGTATACTTGCTTTTTACTGGAGTATGGTGGAGTAACGGATAGCGACTCGGATTGAGGAATCGGAGAGCTGAGTTCGAATTCTAGTCGAATCCATTACATTCACTTACGTGCTAATATCCTTGGGAAAGGTATGAATCCTCTTCTTCTCCCTCCAGCTATAGGTAAGTAGAAGGACAAATCGGGTTCTATAGCCTTGGATGGCAACTGGTTTACCTCCGAAAGTAATGGCATACTACTACTAAAAACATGTGCCTCGTCAGTCATGTATCCAAAGATACATGATCGCCTAAGCGTGTATCATGCATGGCACATACCTAGATAGCTGCTTTTTACAGACGCAGGTCCAGCGTGCCATCTATATGGCCTGAAAGTTCCACATGAATAACTTTCGGAGATTTCCTTTCAGCTTTTCTTTCGCAATACGAGAACTTTCGAAAACAATCTTTCCATTATGAACCATCATTCACCAGGTGCTACAATCGTTTTCATAGAACTCCCAGATATATGAACTGATGCTTGAAGGCCTGGATATGACGATAAACTACATCCAGTTTCAAGCCCTCTGATTTTGATGTCGAAGCTTTTAAGGAGTATGGAACCACTTCTTAATTAATGTTCTTCCCAGGTCCACCCTGTTATTCATCATGACGGTCGTCTTCGAGTATAGAATCCAGAGGTTAGCAGTGAATATTTTGGTAAAAGTAGCAGAGCATAGTTCGTCCTTCTGTTTCTCTTCGCCTGACAAGCTGGACTGGACATTCGGATAGAGTGAACAAAATGGCCGCCTTTATACACGACGGATTGAATGTTCTACGTCTTCTGATTGGTTAACCTTCTATTGGTGGATTATAAAGTGAGTTAAATCATTTGAGCTAACTCACTAGATATATAATAATATATACACAAAAACTGTAACACACCCTGACACGGGCTGTTAGCGCCTGTTAGGGTCCCACCTATGGGCAAACAGTGAATGCCCAAACAAAAGCAAAACACTATGAATGTATAAAAAATACATATTTATAGTAAAAATACCAGCAATAGATTTATATATAAAAAATGACCAACAATAACTTTTAATAATAGAATTACTAACACTACATTCTACAGCAAAATGATTAAGAATACATTTTACCTGCAGTCGAAGGCATACAATTGCGTTCAAAATATATTTAGTTGAACTTATAACACTTTGTTCAAAATACTTAGGTTTCAGCTTTAATTAACCCATAGAGGTGTTGATATGTCGCTAAACAAAATTAATCAACCAAACAACCAACATGAAAGAACTTTTCATGGCATTAATCCTTAGCGTATCCTACAATTTCTTAAAGAAATCCAACTGTTTTGCAAAATGTAACTTCAAAAGAACATAAAATACTCATATTACCGCCTTTAGTAATTATGGCCGCACAAACATGTAGATGCAAAAAATTTGAGTATCATCTACCATGTATCCAAATGTGAAAACAGAATAACATATATCATATTTTTATTACTTCAAAGCTCCTAAGAAAATTAAATTTCCAAACTAAATGATATACAAGGAGTTGATATGCCGTTAAACAAACCGATCAAATAAATATTTATATATTATAAATTAATTGATTTAAAATATGTTTTTTTTCGCTACACAGTACTAACCATGTTTCAAAAATGGAAGCTAAATGCCCCGAATTTAATTACAAAATTAAATTAAAGACATTAGTTCATTTCATCATCAAACGAATTGGTTAGAATTGAAATGGAATGTAACTAAAAAACATATTTTTAAATCAATTAATTCAATTCAATTAATGTCTGTAAATTTACATTGAGTACTATTTTGTAAAAAATATCTATAAGAACACCGGATTATATATCTTACTGTTTTTTTTATTTTTACACATACACACACACACACACACACACATATATATATATATATATATATATATATATATATATATATATATAAGTTAGTAAGGTTGCAACAGTTCCGAGTTGCGACGACTCGTGGTTACGATGCAATATCTATTAATCTTGTTTCGACTTATGTTATTTGCTTCGTACATAGGGCGCGGCGGAAGAATATATTGCTCAGCGGAAGAATACGTCGTCATAGGGCGCTATAGTGAAGAAGGTGGCATGGCTCAGTTCTTGCTTGTACGCCATATTGAAATGTTGTCCATTGGCTTTTTAATTTTGTGCAGTGTTTGTGGAAGCCTATTACCTTTCATTATGGCTCCCAATGGTTGTGTAACCTCTTCTGATGTCGGTGTTTCGAAGAAAAAGAAAGCCATCACCAAGTAAGTGAATTTAGACATTGTTAAACGTTCTGAAAACGAAGAAACAGCGACGGAAATTGGTAATTCTGTCCATACAAACAAAGCTGAGTATCATCTACCATGTATTCAACTGTGAAAATAGAATAACATATATTTTTATAACTTCCAAGCTCCCAAGAAAGTTAAATTTCGTCATTAAATGACTTCTTAACCCTCTTTGCATTTCATCAAAAATCTCTAAATACGTAACAAAGGCACCAGACCAGATGTGAAAGTAATATTCAATACATGGATGAATGGTAGCCTTATAAAGGTGTTAAACTCTGGGAAATAAATATTAGCAATGTTGAAACACCGGGCCTCGTAAGATCGCTGAAATTAAGCAACGTCGAGCCTGGTCAGTACCTCGATGTGTGAGTGCTTTGGAATACCAGACCCTGTAAGCTTGGGTGCGCGGGTGGTGTAATGGAAAACGGTTCCAAATTGGAAATCAGAAAGTCGAGTTCCAATTCTACGCAGGTTCGTTACGTTCAGATACCCTTATTTGTTAATTAGCAGAACTTGTGTCAGTAAATCATTATTATCTTCTTCCACCATTTTTTAAATCTAAAAATATTTGTTGACTTTAAATAAACTGCAAAAGATTGGTAAACAAATCAATCAATCAATCAACAATTAGTCAAGAAATCATGGCAATCAACAAAATAATAAACTCCTTACTGCATAAATGAGCAGTAGACAAAATGGATGGCCAAATGAAAAATACTTCTTGAAGATGAAATCGAGGCTATGATACAGGTGTTGAAATTTTATATTAATCAAATAACGAAAAAAAGAAAAAGAAAAGAAAGTGAAACGTTAATCATTCCTTTGATTACCTTTTTATATACGGTGTTCAGTTTGTTTCATTTTTTGAAACTATTTATTTTTCTTGCTCATTTTTTGTTATGTTTTCTTTTTTTAAATTTTGCCTTACATGTCGTCCACAATTCTCCATTTTTATCGTCTGCTTTCTTCATTCTTTTTCGTGCAATTTTTTTATAATTCCTTACAATTAGTTTTTTTTTCTTTTTGTGTTAACTCTTTCATTATTCTGTTTTTAAGTTTCCACCAGGAATATTTTATCATTTTTCTTATTTATTTTTTTCTTTTCATATTTTATATAGGGAAAGGGATTTTTCTTGTTTTCAAATGTGTTTTTACTCACTAATAAGCTCGTTGTTATAACCCCTTTATTGAAAATGTTCTTTTTCCTTTTCAGTAACTCCCTTATGTCTTTCTTTTCTCGGATCACACCTGCTTTAGAAATGTTCAACAACAAACATTTCCTGTCTAAATTCATAGTTCTTTCTTTGATTTTATTTTTTACCATATTCTCTATTTCATCCATTTTCTTTCTGATATTGTTTGTTAAATTTGTTTCTTTTCGACTAATCAAATTCGTTTTTCCTTCGTCCCATATTTCATCGTCATTTTTTTTACATGCCATTGATTCACTTTAGCGAATTCCAGAGAAGAAATCAGGTTTATCGCTTTCTCCATGTTTGTTTTTAAACATTTATTTCTGCGGATCATTTTTTGTTCAATTATTTCCTCAAATTTCCAAGCCGTCTTCTCCCGAGCAAGATTACTCAGTGTTTCACAAGCCCAAATCTCTTTTCGGATTATGATTAATCTAAGTTGGAAAAGGTGGTTTTATCGCATTTGTTGGGGAATAACGAGATCAAAAAGAAAATGGTCAACAGAAGATAAAAAAAAATGACGCTCAACTCGAAGCAATATTAACGAGTGGCTTTCGTCAGGAGGAAAAAATTGTGACGTCGTTATTAGAATTACTATTTGCTTTTGTAGTAACTAAAGTTTCAACAGATATTAAACATAAAATTCATATATAAATAATAATTATTCATTTCTTTATAATAATAATAATGATAATTATACTAATTATTATTATTATTATTATTATTATTATTATTATTTACTTTGATTATTATTATTTACAAAAAAAAAAAAAAAAACAAACACACATATTTTTGAACACACACACATATTTTTCTAAGGTGTAGGCTGTACCAAGTAAGAACAATATTTCTTTCATGGGTGAACTTCAATGTGTTTAATGGAAAAAAAAAAAACAATTAAAAAACAATTTATTACTATTATTATTATTATTATTATTATTATTACTATTATTATGACTGTTGTTGTTGTTGTTGTTGTTATTATTATTATTATTATTTTAAATTAAAACGAGACACAGAAACATCATATTTTTCGATAAAGGTGTAAGGTGGCTGTACTAGTGAGAACAATTTTTTGTATTTCTTTAAGTCATGGGCTTCCAGGAATCCCTTCAATTAGTCTACTGGACTCCAACCAACTACAAGAGGGATTGTTGATGTTCCCATGTCATTTTTGCAGAGATTTAGATTTGAAGGTCCTTATATTTTGATAGCTTTTTCAAGATCTTCAATATACAAGTAAGTCTTGCCATATCAATAAAGAGGCACACATTTTGTCGGTTAGCTTTGATTTCTGACTGTGTGTATTGTTTAGTCCTAATAAAATTGTTACAGGTCCTTTCTCCATAACTGGTGTTTATAATTTCTTGCAGTTTCCTTCCTGTTATTGTAGTATTAGTGCAGATATTGACCCAGTCTGTCATGCCGGGTTTTATATTGTCCTAATATTAAACTAATATTAAACTTCCATCCATTATTAATAATACTTTAATAATAATAATTATTATTATTATTATTATTATTATTATTATTATTATTATTTCTGTTATGGACACACCATGCATGGAAAGACCTAAGGCAGGTTGTGGTTGTTGTTATGGCCACATTTCATGTTAATTTTTTTTTTTTTTTATATCTCCGATGAAGTTTAGCGTTTAGACAAAGTTCTCCTTAGTGTGTGTGCTGTACTTAATAAGACAATTTTCTGTATGTCTCTTAAGCTGGGGTTTCCAGGATTCTTTCAAATGTTGTTTTGTTCCATTTTTATAATTCCAAGTGCACCTATTACCACTGGTATTATTCTTGTTTTCAATTTCCACATTTTTTTTTCTATTTCAATTTCCAGGTCTTTGTATTTTGATAGTTTTTCAAATTCCTTTGGTTGCTATGTTACAATCCGCTGGACAAGCTTCATATCAATTAGTAGGCAAGTTTTTTTTTCTTTCTGGTTTTTTGACAATGATGTCCGGCCCTTCAATTTTTCTGTCTGTGTGGATGGTATAATCCTACAGAATGGTGACATCTTCTATTTCTGTAACCGCACTCGATGTTCATACCAGTGTTTGCTTACACATTTTCCAAAGTGTTTGCACATTGTCCAGTGTAAGTATTGCCCCCTCTATCGTGACGATTTTTATATTCATTTGGGGCAAGTATAGAACATCCTGAGATTAGATGGTCTATTGTTTCTTGGTATTTGTCACAGAACCTGCATTTTGATCCACATTATTATGTATGATTTTGTGAAAATTCCTAGTTCTGGTCTTGCGCTGCAAGAATAAAGCCTTCAGTTTCAGACTTTAATCCAGATGCTCGTAACCATCGATGAGTATTAACTTTATCAACCCGTTCTGGATATTGGCCATGCAGAGGTTTGTCTTGCCAGCGTTGTTTCATCTGTTCAAGGGCTTTATCCTTATGGCTTTCTTTTCATATCTTTTGCTGCAATAGTTGGTTCTTGGCTTCATTTATTACAGAATCTACTAAATGTAAATGTTGTTTGTATTTACTGCCTTCTTTTTATTATTGAATATTTTTCTTTCTGTTTTCATGTTGTTTCACTAATTTTATCATCCAGTCATTTGTTGTTTCCATGTAAGTTAGTAAGCCAATAGTTGTTGTCTTGTATGACAATTCTAGCTGAATAAGACCTCTTCCACCTTCTTTTTACGGGGTATTTTCAGCCTTTGGATGATGCATCTTATACTTAGAAAGAAGCTTTCTTGTTTTAGAATCCATTTGTCTGATGTCATTTAGAGTCCAGTTCAAGATGTTGAAACTATATTGGACCACTGGGATGGAGGTTATTAATTGCCATAATTCTGTTCTGAGAATTCAATTCAGTTTTTTAATACCAGTCGTACCCTTCTATAGTACTCTTTACGCACTATTTCTTTTTCATTTTCTTATGGTGAATTCCTTCACTTCATTTAACCTAGGTACTTATAAGCTTCTCCTTGTTCTAAATCTTTTTATTGTTACAGCAGGGTGTTAATAGACTGATCCTCGTAAAACTGTAGCTTTAGCACATTTATCCAAATTGAATTTCATTCCAATGTCTTCACTGAAGCATTTTTTACAGTTTGAAGAAGACCTTCCAGCTCATTGTCATTCCTAGCATACAATTTTAAGTCATCCATGTAAAATAGATGGTTTATTTTTCTTTGAGTATTTTTAACCGCATTCTGTCTTGTTAAGTTGGCTGGTTAATGCTATAAGTGATATGCAAAAATAATAAAGGAGACAAAGAGTCACCTTGAAATATTCCTCTATTGATCTTGCCAGACTTATAGGTTCCATTTTTATGATTGAGGTAAAGTGTAGTTTTCATATCGACATACATTGTTTGATGAAATTGATGATAACGGGTGATACCTTGTACATACTTTTAAAGACTTTAAGATCCAGGAATGTGGTACACTATCGAATGCTTTACGATAATCTATCCAGGCAATACTAATTTTTTTTTTTCCACGGAAGCAGTTTTCCAGGATCATCCTATTAATAAGTAATTGGTCTTTACATCCGTAGCAGCCTCGTTTGCATCCTTTTTGTTCAAGTGGTAGTATGTCATTTTTTCCAAGAAGAAATATGTCTGTTTTGTTAAAATAGATGTTAACAGTTTGTATGTTGTTGGAAGACATGTAATTGGTCTATAGTTTTCGAATATTTGTGTCACTATTTTTGGGTAGAAGAAAGGTAACTCCTTTGGTCATCCATGCAGGAATTTTAGTTGGATCGGTAACCATTTCTTGAAGTTCTTTGGCGAGTTTTTTGTGCTGTATTTAAATAATATAGCCAGAAGTTAGAATTTTATCTATTCCTGGAATTTCCAGTTGTGTGCTTTTTTCAGTGCCATTTAACATTTTCTGTGATTCTGCCCATGTCTGTTCTGGTTTATTTTTTCATTCGTTCTAATCCTTGCGCAATCCAATCTGCCCTCTTCGTTGTGTTCTTTAGGGCAAGCCCATATTTTTCCCCAGAACTGTATAACTTCTTCCATTTTAGGGGGACTGTTAATTTTTGTTTATTATTTCCCTGTAAAATTTAATTTTGCATCGGTAAAAAAAGATCTTGTTCTGTCTATAGAATCTTGATCTTTTCTCGTAGCGTCTTTTATTCTTTGAGCCTCAGTTGTATTGTTTGCTTTATTTTTTCTTTAGTTGATAGGAATTTTCATTCCTGATATTGTATTTTCTTTTCGACTCTTCTGCCTTTTCTAGTTCTTACATTTACTCCTCTTGTAGTTCATCGAGTACTGATAATTCACTTAAGGTGTTCAATTTTTTTTCTATTTTTCTTTTCCAAGGTGGATCTTCATCTTCATTATTATTATTATTATTATTATTATTATTATTATTATTATTATTATCGGCTGTGGTTTATTATTGGGATGAATTGGGGTATTTTGCCGTGGTTGGTAACCAGTCTAGGAAAAGGAAAAACTAGGTGTATACTATAGTTGATTAATTTTTTGCGGCTTTTTCAGGTTATTTAAAGACAGATTTTTTAGACTATAAGATGTTTTTGTAGATAATAATGATTAACTAATACAATTCCTACTAATTAGCCCTGAGCTGAGGGAGAACAGGTGGACTCATGCCTTTCTCAAGGCTATTCGCACGTAAATGAATGTTACGAACCTGCCTGGAATTGGAAATTGGCTCTCCGGTATACTATACAACCGTTGAAAGGATAATTGACATTTAATTGTGCTTCGGGGTTTTGGATTCTATGATCCTCTTTGAGGTCGAATAAAAAAAAAAATCATTAATACATTGAGATTTTTGGCAAAATCCAAAGAGGGTCTGCAATGTAATCAGTCCTGACATGGCATCTCAACTTCAGTCATTTTCTCACCGCCGTGATGTTCTTTTGCGTAAATATTTTTATGGTGGTTGTTCTGATGTGCTTAATACAGCGATTGCATGAATTTAAGCGTACTACTGGATTGGCAGCTAGGTCTCAACATTTTACGGTTGAAATAGCTAGAAATAACCGTAAGTTCTATTTCAATAGTTTCTTTTCTCGCACTTCTCACAGTTTGTTCTCTGTCAAATACTATTTTTTAAAGATGTATGTTTTTTATTCCGTGGTGTTTCTTGAGCAAGATGGCCTGATGAAGCCCAACCCTCTCCAGGCCGGTTTTGAATTCAGAGTTTTTCCTTCTCCTAGGCCGGTTGCAACCCAGTCTGTCCTGTTATTTACCCATAGCTGTGTGGAGAAGAAGAGGATTCATAACTTTCCCAAGTACGTAAGTGAATGTAATAGATACAATTGAAATTTGAACTCGGCTCTCCGATTCCTCAAACCGAGCCGCTATCTCCAAAATGTATATGCAATGTCAATCACCATCGTCTGCCTTCCTGTTCTTTTATTGTCCTTTCTCCTCAATATATTTTTTTAATTCTCTTTCACTCTCAGTAACAACACTTATGTCTTAGTTGCATTACCCCCTTGTTTGGGGTAAAATGATTTAAAAAAATATATGGTCACTTTCCTTTCTGTAAATATTTAATTTAATTTTATATGTGGCACAGAACAAAAAAAATGTGAGCTCCGAACACTGTAGATTTGCATATGGTGACTATCGCGCTTAATTTGCATATGGTGACTATCGCGCTTAATGTTAGTCTGCCGGGAGTTCTTGACATTTCATATTGATCGATTTAACCTGTCATACGATGCATGCGTCGTGTAGCGATATACAGCGCGACAATTGACATCGACGTTGCGTTAATTTTTATACCGACATCTTTAGTAATTTATGAATCTATCTCTTCTTTCCCGCAAGCTATGTATTAAATAGCAGATCGGGACCTATAAACTCTTTCAATAATCGCCCTTGAAGAAAAAAAACAACTTATACCTAAAGTTGCTAGGAAAATCGTTGGACTTTTGTATCACTTCAGAATATATCCGACTCCTGTTGTACTCTTTATAAGAACCAGATCAGACTTAAAATACCGTACTACTGTCATATCTGTGCTAGAGTTAACCAATCCTTACTTCCCAGTTGAGTGGAATTTCCTCTCTATTAATGGAATAATACTTAGGAATGAGGATGCGTCGAGTCTGTATACCTGGCATAGGTAGGTCCTAGTTGTAATGGTCTGACTTGGTGGAACTAAGGAATTAATTCATCATAACATTTGCCATGAAAAAAAAAGAAAAGCAAAATAGTACTGATAGACATGTGACGCTTGTGGGAAATAAGCTGTAAGGTTGAAAATAATTCCTCACCCTCAGGGCCGCGTAAATATATTTAAACTCTGTCAAGGCGAGAAAGTAAGGATCGGGTTTCTCTAGCTCAGGAATGTCAGCAATATTCTAATTAGGTCTGATCTGACTCTTGTAAGGAAAGGGAATGACAGAAGAAGTCAGATACTTTCTGGATTGATACGAAGACGCGACTATTTTCCCAGTATTTTTATGCTTGATTATTGAGTTGTTTTTCTTCCGGAGTGATTGCCAAAAAAAAAAAAAAAACATCCTTAAAGACTCCTATTTGCTATTTAATACATATTATTTGTTTTTATTAAGTATTTTAATAAATCCATTTTTTTCCAACAATTTATAGAACCGGCAGATAATTTTCGAATAATTTTCAAAATGTAACCTTCATTTTTGGGGAAAACTTATGAAATATTTTAAAAAGTTCCTAAATTAGGGGGATATTTCAGATTAAATTTTATGTTATGTTTCTTAGTAAGTATGCATAAATATAAAAGAACGAGCAATCTTTGTGGATGTGTGTTGAAAGCAAGGTCAATAAATGTTGGATTTCTAAATAGGTAGTAACAATACAAGCAGTACATCCTTTCTGCACTCATTTAGCCTCGTATCGTCCTAAATTAAACTGAGAAGAGGAAGGATAATGAAAAGACAGTAAGGAAAGAAAATGTAAAAAGAAAATTAAAAAAAAAATGGGGCGTGGTTAGTATTCAGAACGTTGTTTCTGATTGGCTATTTCGATGAATTTTTTTTTTTTTTTTTTTTGACTTGTGAATTCTCATCAGAATCAATTTCCACCTTCTTTTCATCTTGGCTTTTCTTCGATTCTTCGCCTTATTTTCTTCTTTTTATGGCAGGTGGGGTGGATGTGAACAATTTTACGCTTTTTAACTCGTCTTCTGAAATAGCTACCCTGTTTAGTGATAGGGGTGACCGTTTACAACAAGATTAAGATTAGTGTGATTTACTGGAAAACAACCGGAGAAGGTCGCACACATACTTGCTACTATGTTGTGCATGTGTGTAAGTCTATGTGTAGATGAGAGAAGGAAAATGTATGTTTTGTGTACTGTGAGCGTGTGTACTTAATTGCAATATATTATTCATATAGATTTTTGTTTTATTTTATGTCAAAATTACCAATTTTCATTTTTCCAGTAATCACTCAACGCCATTTGCTGTCACCCATCGTCAAGCGATAAGAAACTTATTTAAACATTTTGGAAAACTTAAAATAAAAATATTAAAACAGAAACAGTTAATTTGATGAATTGTGAGCTAGATGAAACCAAAATAACTTATCTTTTTTTTCTTAAAAATCGGTGAAAAACGATTTTTTTGCGAGGGGTTCTCATTTTCCTGAGGCAGCCGTTGAAGTAGCAAATAGCTCATGAAGTTGTTGACAGAAAAGAGTAAGTAAAAAAATATTACCCTAAGCCGTATATGACAAAATATTAGTGACTGCATGACCTGGATCTAAGTCACCTTTCGCCACTGGTGTACATGGGTTCTCATATATATATATATATATATATATATATATATATATATATATATATATATATATATATTATATTTCACTGCTACCAGCAATATTTCTTCTCCTGATGATGGTCATGTTATTTGAAACTAATCGAGGAATCTAAATGAAATAATAATAATAAAACGAAAAAAATATTAATCTACAACCCAGTGTGTCTGAAGATTTTAATTTTCATATTTTTAATTGTTTCATATTTTTATTATTTATATATATATATATATATATATATATATATATATATATATATATATTTTTGTGTGTGTGTCTGTGTGTGTGTGTGTGTGTATATGTGTTTGTGTGTGTATGTATGCATGTGTATTTTATCAAATATATATATATATATATATCCAGCCGGTAATACCTTTGTGTCCGTGTAATATTGTGTCTGACCGTGTGCATAATTCCATGATATTATCAACAGCCTAGTATTATTTGATATCGTATAGCCTGATGTATGTATGTGTCCAAGAAATGTTTTGCGTCTGTGCATGTGATAAGGAGATTGTGTTCTTGTGATTTTGTATGTATGTGCGCTATTATAATGTTATGCTATTACTTGTGGCCATTTCCCCCCAAAATGTTTTAGAATTGAAATGATTTTATTATGATTGACTTACTGCAGCCTCTTTCACACATGATTGGTGATAATTTTATTCCTTGCAAAATGGCCTCTTTTAAAACTATTACTGGGGCATTTTTATTTAACGCAAAACGGACCCTCATTGAATTATTACTGGAACCATTTTGATTGAATTACTGCAAAACAGTGTCTTTTTATAAATATGAGTGCAGCCATTTTGATTTGCTGAAAAACAGGATTTTCAAACTATTACTGAAGGTGTTTTGCATTATTGTAAATCGGCCTTCCTTAAAAACATTAATGCAGCCATTTTTATTTATTGAACATAGGCCACTTTTAAAACTATTACTGGAGCAATTTTGATCAATTCAAAATCGGACACTTAAAACTATTAATGAAACCATTTTGATTTATTCAAAATCTACCTCCATTAAAACTAATACTGGAACCATTTTAATCTGTTCAAAATTGGCTCCTTTTAAAACAATTGCTGGATTTGACTCCAGCAATTGATTTATTCAAAGTCGACTTCTTTCAAAACTATTATTGAATTATTTTGATTTATTCAAAATCAGCCTCTCTTATAACTTACTGGAGCCATTTGATTTATTCAAAATCGACCTCTTTATGACTATTAAAGGAGACATTTTGATTTATTCAAAATCGATACCTTTAAAACTATTACTGAAACCATTTTGATCTATTCAAAATCCGTCTCCATTAAAACTATTGCTGGAGCCATTTTGATTAATTAAAATAGTCCTCTTTTAAATCTACTATTGGAGAATTTTGATCTATTCGAAATCCGTCTCTCTTTTTAAAACTATAGCTGAAGTTATTTTGATCTATTCAAAATCGATCCCTTTTAAAACAATTACTGGAGTAACAACATCCATTTCTGCAGATGTATTCAAAATCTGAATCCATGTAAATAGCATCTTCAAATACAAATATATTCCAAAATATATTTTAAATAATTATTTCTTATTCGAAGTTGGATTGTTAAAGGAAAACCAACGTTATTTCAGAAGTTATGAGAAAGCAATTTTAACGTATGTAATTTAAATATGACTATGTGTTTATTCATTTCGAACCTGGACAATAAAGAAAATGAATGCCATCTCTCTCAATAAGAGAAGACTACGCTAAAAATACTTACAGTTTGGCTTTTTTTCGTCTCGGTTAGCTGAACTACTAAGGAAAAGCACCAAACCGAAAGGGTGAACTCGCTGTGTACGAATGTATCTTCATTTTAAACAGTCAGCCTTAAGGGAAAACAAGTCTACAGCAAATGGAGAAACCATAAAAACTATCATCTCGAATTGGGATGAAAGAAATGATGACACCTTCTCTAAATCCATCATAAAAATTCACGGTGTGAAATTAGTAAATACTAAACACTTCAAATGCCTAGGGGTAGGAATCAGTTATAGAAAATTAAGTATAAGAGAATAGAAAAAATGCATATAGAATGCGCTGAGCCGGAAGTAACTTCGTCCAAAATCCTATATTACCCCAAGGCCAAAACATTAAAACTTCAGTCATGTTTTTAAATAGCCTAGTCAAATCGAGGCTTTCGTATGGATGCCATACATGCATATGAATGCCATGTCATTTAGCAAGTGAAAATCTTGGTCTTGGTGAATTCCAATGTTTATTCGAACTCTTTGGAGTGGCGCTACATAATCAAATAATTCTACCAAATAATAGAAACGACATCATTTGTGGCAGCAGCAAAAACTAAAATGGATAACACATGTTACTTGAAGAGAATATAATGACATAATCAAGATATTGATATTCAATATTGTTTCAAACAAAAGGTTAAAAAGAAAACCTCCCTCAATACTTGAAAGACCTATTACAACTACTGGACATGTGAATTATTTAAGAGAAAGGTTCTATATATTGCAACCAACAGAAGCACTGGCTGCTCGGTCAATAAATACCGAATGTTTCCTTATAAGGAAACAGTTAATATTACCATTACCATTCTCTCTCGATACTCGAAAGCAAAGATCAAACCAAAATGCAGTAACAACAAGAGATATCTTGTTCTGATAGAATCAGTTTGTTAAACGATGGACGATGAAATGTTCGGCTCCCTGTACAGATCCATGAATTAGCTGACACCATATGCTATCCACAACTTTTATAAGAGCCAGATCAGGCCGAGAATGGAGTGCTGTTGTCATATTTGGGCGGGAAATGGAAGAAGGATAAAACGGAAGACGGACCAAACAAAAGACGGGCAAAATCGAAGGAAGACAAAATGGAAGACGGAAAAACGGAAGAAGGACAAAATGGAAGACGAAAAAACGGAAGAAGGACAAAACTGATGACAGACAAAACGGAAGAAGGACAAAATGGAAGGACAAAACTGATGACGGACAAAACGGAAGACGGACAAAACGGAAGAAGGATAAAACGGAAGAAGGACAAAAAGGAAGAGGGATAAAACGGAAGAAGGACAAAAAAGGAAGAGGGATAAAACGGAAGAAGGACAAAACGGAAGAAGGACAAAATGGAAGACGAAAAAAACGGAAGAAGGACAAAACTGATGACAGACAAAACGGAAGAAGGACAAAATGGAAGAAGGACAAAACTGATGACGGACAAAACGGAAGAAGGACAAAACGGAAGAAGGATAAAACGGAAGAAGGACAAAAAGGAAGAGGGATAAAACGGAAGAAGGACAAAAAGGAAGAGGGATAAAACGGAAGAAAGATAAAACGGAAGAAGCATAAACTGGAAAAAATGAGTTAAAGGAAAGGAAACTGAGAAAAACACTTATAAAATTGTTTAGAAAAAGAGTCAGTCTGATAAAAAAAAAACTGCAAAAAAGGCTTAGGCGTTTAAAAGTGAATAAAAAAAAAAAGATAAAGTAATGATGACAAAAATTTTGAAAGATAACGAGAAGAACAAATCCTGTTATGAAAAACAAATCGCAAGAACAGTGCGAAAAGAAGAAAATCTCTAATCTAAAGATTAAAAAAGACACCTTGTAAATTCTGAGCAAAAAATATCAAAAAGAGAAAAGGAATTCCAAATGACATCGAATCAACCAAGGTCCAGAAAAATTGGGAATTGAGAGAGATAGATAGATAGATAGATAGAGAGAGAGAGAGAGAGAGGAGATATAGGGAGGGGAGGGTGAGAAGGCGAAAGGGAAAGAGAGAGTTCATCGTTGAGATTGCACACTTCGTCTGAGTAGACATCTTCTAAATATTCTTCTTTTAATATTATTATCTGTAAAGCTTCCGTACAAGTGTACAGTATAAGTGTGGCATCGAAGTGAACGTCTGAAAAATTTACATCAGCGAACCAGGTTCAAATTCACGCTGAGGCAGTTTTTGTATTCACATTAACTATTGGGAAGGGCATGAAATTATCCTATTTTTTTTTTTTTCATTTCTCAGCTTTGGATTAAATAGCAGGGTAGACTGGATTGGCAACCAATATAAATAAGGACAACTCTGAATTTAAAACTGTGGAAAAGATGATGATAAATTACTCCAATATCATTTCCAAGAACGATGCAGTTTTTAGATATTTTAAAGAAAAAGACATTGCGAAGAGCCATGATCTTCTATGTAATAGAATACATGACACTTAATGAAGCGGATCTATGTGTAAAGTTCTCATCTTGAGGCAATGGTTAGCAAAGATGATATTACTATAGTAGTGAGGTCGACTCTCATTAGGGGATAAATATATAGTTTTGTCGTATATTAAGTTATGGACCTTTGTAAAGAAGACCTCATATCGATGAGTATTAATCCTGTCACCTGGCAAACCAGTGTACAACATCGCTTTCAATGGCGACAATCAATATGCTTGTAATTTCTCCTTGTTAACTTAGCCTCTCTGTGATGAGCCAAGCTGGTGTCATATGTCAACTGTCCACTCCTAGGAGTGCGCCATCAGCTTTGGGATAGGCCGTGTCTGCATGAGACACTGAGTGAGACGCAATAGACTTGTACCCTTGCTCAAGGCTAACTTTGTTACTTTATGTTGCATGTCATTTCATTGTTGGAAGCGTTTATACGAGGTATGATAAAAAAAACCCTATCGGGACAGGTTCTACAAAAAGAAAACTACAACAGATATCAATTCGGCATTTAATCTCCTTCGCAGTAGTCCACTTCTGAAGCCACATACTTTATCCAACGTCGTTTCCATTGATGGGAACATTGCTGAAGCTCCATTTTTAGGATAGCGATAGCGGGGAATATACTGGGTTTCGGACATGGGGAATGCTGTCTTGGCCAAAACTGCTGCACAAGCCATGGTCACTGATGGGAACTCTGTGATGTAGTAAGACGAACACACTCTACACACTTTCCTTCCAAGAATTGCTATAAACAACAGAAGTGAGCGAGAAAGTTGTAACTTTGTGTATTTGCGCGACAGAGTTCAAAATCAATCCGTACCAAGCGGTTTCACTCTGTGAACTTTATCTTCGTTACTGATCATACCTCCTGTATGCATAACATGAAATAACTTAACGGCGTGTGTGATAAGCCAGAAAACCTGCAGAAGCCGCCCCGGTCGCAGCTGTCACATGAAAATTAACGAGCAACTGAATTTACAAAACAGGCTAGACCCGATACAAAACAACTTGGTGCGTTTGATAAAGTGAGTCCATGTTTATACTTCGTGGCTCAGGGGATTGAACTTAAAATTAATGAATGACCAAATTCACGAACCATCCTTATTGTTAGCGAAATTAAAGTCCAGATATACTGATCAGAGACCACAATAACAGAATGTGCTTTCTTAATGACATGGAAATTCCTGCTAGACTAATGGAAAATCTTCACAAAACCATCAAAATACAAAAAGGATCCTGAAGTGGAAATCACAAATGTAGCACATGAATTAATCAATAATTCCAGGTTTAGTTGGAGCCCTCGGTTTGATTGGAATAGATCCCAGGTAGCCCATGCCTTAAAGAAATACAAAAATTGGACTCTAGCACAGCTCACACCTTACGAAGGTGTGAGCTGTAATTATGTAAGATGTGCGTGATCACAAGTTGCTTTTTTATTACAAAAAATGTTCAGTAGCAAATGTAATGAAGCCATTTCTGACCTTAGGTCTCTGGCTGGGACTCGAAAGGAAATTAGTAATCAACACAAATTCACGGAAATAATAATAATAATAATAATAATAATAATAATAATAATAATAATAATAATTGAAGCTCATGTGCTCATGTGTTTAGGAAAATTCTGTGTTACTAAGCTGCCGGGTATGTTGATTATCGCCCGGCCAAAACATTTTCGGAGAGGATATCAAATATAATAATAATAATAATAATAATAATAATAATAATAATAATGAAGAACATAATGATTGACGTTACTTTTTCAATATTTTTCAACACTCAGAGAACAGAGTCATTTAAGAAAAGAAAAAAAACACAGTGTTTGACAATGTTTCGCAATATTTCCACACTATGCCTGTCTTCTTGAAGTTATATTTAAAAAATTTTATACAAGTAAAAAGATATTAAAAATAGTCTACAAATAATTATACGTCTTTGTACAAAGATGGCCTGTCTTGAGAAAACGGCTATACTGGTAATCACCGTGTCAAAATGGATGAAACGCAACCATCGTGAATGGCATGCGACAGAAATGTACGTAATATGATGGTGATCTTGCTTATCTTAGAATTTTCCGTTGATTAGTTACTAAGAGGAATGAATTAAACAGCTTAGTATAAATCTTATGGAACTCTTCAGGCATTGTGCTGATTCCCTCAGGACAGGAAGTTAGTAGTTTCCATGCATAATGCTTATGTATGCAAACTTAATTTGTTATCAATAATAATAATAATAATAATAATAATAATAATAATAATTCTATCCATTATCCGTTGTTATTTTCTTGAATAAAGAACCTGTGAACAAATCATTTATTGAATTAATAAACAAAGAAACACAAGGTGATCCGCCTGTTCTCTCCTCCAGATCTCTCTCTATTTCATTAAGCGAAACGTCAAAGAACTTAAGAGAGAGAGAGAGAGAGAGAGAGAGAGAGAGAGAGAGAGAGAGAGAGAGAGAAAGAGAAAAGGAGAAATCGTAAAGGAGAAACAGGCATTGATGCAGAGAGAGAGACAGTGAGAGAGAAAATAATGTTTAAACAAAAAAATTAAATGACGTAGAGAGAGAGAGAGAGAGAGAGAGAGAGAGAGAGAAGAGAGAGAAATATAAAACGAGGAGAAGGAAGAGAAGGTATGAAGAGAATGAAAGAAATAAATAAATAAAGAAAAAAGACAAAATAAAAAAAAGAAAAAAGAAAAGAGGATGGGTGAAAGAAAGAAAGAATTTCTTTCTAATGAAAGAAAAATGACCTAACAAAATGACAGAGAGATAGTGAGAGAGAAAATAATGTTTAAACAAAAAACGTAAATGACGTAGAGAGTGAGAGAGGGAGAGAGAGAGAGAGAGAGAGAGAGAAATATGAAACCAGGAGAAGCAAGAGAAGTTATCAAGAGAAAGAAAGAAAGAAGACACAACATAAAAGAAAAAAAGAAAGGAGAATGCGTGAAAGAAAGAATTTCTTTCTAATGAAAAAAAAAGAAAGGAGGATGGGTGAAAGAAAAGAAAGAATTTTTTCTAATGAAAAGAAAAGAAAGATCTAATAAAATGGCAGCTAGTTGGGAAGAAGGAAGAACGAACGAAAATAAAAAAAGGTAAGCCCGAACAAAGAAATATTAAATGAAAGAATAAAGTTAAAAAAAGAAGTGAAAAAAAAGAAAAAAGAAGTAAATTTCGAGCTTAAAGGGAAAATGCATAATTAAAGGGAGAAATTAAGAAAAGTAAAGAAATTGTAGAAAACATACATAAAAGAAAGAGCAGACGAATGAAGGAAAGGAAAGGAAGTAAATCTTTTACAATTAAGAAGGATATGAAGAAAGTTAAAAAAAACAAGACAAAGGACAAACGAACGAAAAAGAAGAAAGAAGAATTGAATGAAAGAAGGAAAAAGAAAACTTATAGCTCAGAGAAAACGGGCGGATTAAAGAAAGAAAAATACAGAATTGAAAAAGGCCAACGCTAAAGAAGAAATAAAACTGACAGAAGGAAAAAAAAGAAGAAAACGAAAGGACAAAAATGCGAATTAAAAAAAAGAAAATGTAAGAAATTCCGAAAAAAAAAAATATATGTAAATTTAGGTTTTGCTGCTGTGGTTTCAGTACTAAGTAGAGATGCTTGTCCACGACTGACAGGTTTTGTATTCAGTGTTGTCCTTCTCCTAGACTGGTTGACAGCCAAAACTAGCGTGCCTAGTATGCGGAGGGTGGTGGAGAAAAAAGTATTCATACATTTCCAAACGTATTTGTACGAAAGCGAACGTGCCAGCCTCGGCTGTAATTTGAACTCGACACGCCATTATTCCACCGCTCCATTATGACAATTTTCTAAGCGTAGCTTAGATGTAAGCACAAGGCCGAAAATATGGGGCGCTCCGTGAGGATCGAACTAACTATTCAGTCGTAACTAATCTAGCGAGACAAGTTTTCTAACCATTACACCACGTCGAAGCGCCCTTTCTAAACGTGGCTCAGACGTGGCAAAAGGCCGAAAGTGTGGAGCACCCAATGAGATTCGAGCTCACTACTCAGTCGTAATTGATCTTGTGCGATCAGGAAGAGACAGTTTTTAGGACACAAGGAGGAGTGTGGGCTCGGAAAATGTGATATTCATAGGACAGATTGAAGGCAAGAGAGAGGAAAACAGTGCTTGACATAACGAACTTGATGGCGGAGAAGGGCTTAGGAGAAATAACAAAAAGATAAAATTTAAGAGCTACAAAGGAAAGGATGCTGTGGAGAGCCATGATCGACTACGTCCTTAGGGGATACGGTACATGAAGAAGTAGAAACAAGCGTGCTAAACATTACACCAGGTTTGAAATGGACAAGGGGATTATTCCAAGCGTAGCTTAGATGTGGCATAAGGCCGAAAGCATGGGGCATCCAGTGAGGATCGAACTCACTATTCAGTCGTAATTGTTCTAGCGATAGAATCTTGCTAACCATTATACCCCGTCGAAGTGTTCAAGAGATTCGTTATGAACATATTTAAAGGAAATTTCGGTATTATGAAAACGACAAAGACAACATAGAAAGAAAGTAAAATGAAAAAAAAAAAAAACGAAGTAAGAAAAGAAAATATCAAAGAAAGGTAACGCCAGAAAAAAATGAAAGAATAAATGAACAAAAAAGCCAGTGGGGTAAAAAAACAACAACTTAACAGTAAAAAAGAAAGAAAGAAAAGTAGAGAAAAGAAAAGAAAGAAGGGTGAAGAGCGTAGAAAAGAAAAACAAATATAAAACTTAAGAAAGAGCTAAAAATGAAAGAAACGCCAAAAAAGAAAAATCTGTCGAACTTAGGAAGAAAGAAAAGTAAAAAGAAAAAAAGAAAGTAAAAAAGAGCTTAGAAAGAATTTATAAAAGAGTGTAGAGCTTAAAACTTAAGAAAACACAAGAAAGAATGTAAAAAGTATAGAGTTTATAAAGAAAGAAAGATAGAAAAGAAAAAGAAAGAAAGATGGAAAGAAAAATCAAAAAAAGAAAATCATATAAAAAGAACGATGGAAAGAAAAAGGAAATAAAGAAAGAAGTAAAGAAAGATAGAAAGAAAAAAGAAAGATAGAAAAAACAAGAAAAGAAAGAAAGAAAGACAGGAAAATCGATAGAGAACTTATAAAAAAGAAAGAATTAAAGAATGAAGTTCAGAATGTAAGAAAAGTTTAGAGCCTGTAAAGAAAGCATAATTTACATCTCAAAAGAAAAAAAAATAAAGCTTATAAAGAAAGGAAGAAAGGAAGAAAGGAAGAAAGAAAGAAAATGTGTCGAGTTTATAAAGAAAGAAAATAAACAGGCGAAAACGAAATAAAAATGAAGAATAAAAACTCAACCTAAGCGTCAAGAAAAAAGTCAAAAAGAAAATATATAAAGGAAAAAAAAGTATCGTCTTGTACGATGACCATTAAAACTTTTGGCCATTTTTACTAAGTGTCTTTTAAATGCAATATTAACGACATTATTATTCCCGCAAAATGCTTGGGTTCCTCAAAGGTTGGTATGTAATGGCTTCGCAATGAAAGAAATTAACTATTTTCATTATCTGATGTTGTTGGTTCGCACACACGCTCCTGACAAGTCCGTTGATTGGCTTGGCAAAGGTGGCTCAAGCCATTCTTAGAGATCACCACGTGTTGTTCGGACACTTAATTACCCGCCAAATCTCAAGTGACTCAAAGTCATTTCTTCCTGGGTCTTCATGATTATGCCAGTTCAAATAGCCATTCCAAGCAAAAGCGACGACGCAAAGAACAGCCTTTTGCCTTAAGTTCTTAGAGAATGGTTTTTCATTCATTGCTCTGTCCGTGTTGTGATTGCACAGATTGAATGAAAATATAATAATCTATCTATCTATCTATCTATCTATCTATCTATCTATCTATCTATCTACTTCAGTTCCTGATCTATCTATCTATCTATCTATCTATCTATCTATCTATCTATCTATCTATCTATCTATCTATCTATTTCAGTTCCTGGTCTATCTATCTATCTATCTATCTATCTATCTATCTATCTATCTATCTATCTATCTATCTCATTTCATGATCTATCTATTTCAGTTCATGATATATCTATTCATTTAGTTCATAATCTATTTCAGTTCTGATTCATCTATCTATCTATCTATCTATCTATTATCTATCTATCTATCTATTTTCAGTTCATGATGTATATATTTCAGTTCATGATATATCTATTCATTTTAGTTCATAATCTATTTCAGTTCGTGATCTATCTATCTATCTATCTATCTATCTATCTATCTATCTATCTATCTATCTATCTATCTATCCCTAAATACCAAACAGGCATGGCACGTAGAACTAGAACAGTCTACCCCGGTAGGCGAGATAAAGGGTTCCGATCGAAATTCCAATCATCTGAAGAAGGCCGGAGCTTTACAACGTCGTGAATATGACAACAAAGATAAGGACAAATTGTTTCACATTCGCATAAACGTCGTGGATAAACTGTCCAACATTCATATCTCATCTCTGTTTTGGGCTCAGTAATTTCGACGTATTTTTTGCTCATTCTAATTCTATTCTACGCATATTAAATATTTTATACTCATATCAAAAATAGCGTTTCTTGTGAAAGATATGTTTATAAAAGACATTTACAGTATTTGGTCAGAGATTACAGATCGTGACATCTATCAAAGAGATGAAATTTAAATTATTATTATTGCATTATTCCAAAATTTTAACACATCAGTAGATAGCTATTAATGTTAACAACTGAGCACAAATAGTTATTAATTTAAAAAAATTAGAAATGAATGTACAATTTTAAATTTATTAATTAATAAAAAAAAAACAAAAAAACAAGCTATGGCAGACACTCAGCCTCTGACCGGAACCCCACACACGCAGGAAATTTCACTTATTTTCCCACAATATAGCTATTTGTACCATGTTATAATCTCTATTTATAAAATGCATGATGTGTGTGTGTGTGTAACGAATGCACGGCCTCAATTTTCGACGGATTTGCACCAAAATTTACATGCACATGTTCCAAGTTAGTGGAAAGGCCAAGACCGAATTGGCATTTCCCAACTCCCATCGATAGTGGAAATAATCGATTTTTTCATGCTTCTACGGCAGTTTTCATGAAGTTTGTGGTCCTTTTCTACTGTCCAGAGTGAGAGCCTATAGCTGGCTGCCACGAATAGGCAGGAAGATTCTCTTGGCCAGCGTGTGAGCCAACAGCTGACTGACACGAATGTTAACTAGCATGCTAGCATGAAAAAATAATAGATAGCTGCATTCGTCACATGTGGGAAAAAATTTAAATCTGCATGGCACTTTACTCCAATTGGCTCATTCACTTGCTTAAACTCAACGTTGATTCTGATTCCGCAGAACTGGGTTGGGTGTGAAAAAGTATTTGTTGTTAACATTCTTTTTTCATTCGATTTTTCCAGTTACAAGTCCTTTTTTAAAGCTGGTCGTTTTGTGTTCATTTTTATAGTTCTTTTTTCGTAACAGGTTTAATGTTTAGTATAGAGCTTAGAAAAATTCGCAGTGTGAGATAGGCAAGAAGTAAGGCATTTAGAAACATCAGCACGGCAAAGGACACTCTTTTAAAGGCAAGGAAGGACAAAATTATTTTAAGTCAAGTGATAGCGATTGCTGTATGAGTCGTACGATTTTTGAATCAAGCACGGGCAACGCTGGGACATGCTGCAAGTGCTTATTACGTAAACTAAAAATAATAATACTGAATAATTTTTTTAAAGCATTAAAGTATCTGTCTATATTTCTAAGATGAGGTATTATGTACACTATTCACATTATTCGGACTATTGTCCTCATCTTTGTCGCCATATTTATTACAACATGGCACGTTGAACTGGAACAGTCTACCCCAGTGAGCGCAATAAAGGGTTCAGTTCGACATTCTAACCACTTGAAGAAGGCCGGAGCGTACAACGACCGAAACGTTGTAATAAATATGGCGACAACGATGAAGACAATAGTCCGAATAATGTGAATAGTGTACATTAAAGTATATTTAATCACATCTCTCTAATAGCTGTCGTTATTTGTTAATCTGCATATAAAATAATAAAAATGCCCAGAAAATGTTTATGCTCTCATTTCTGGTGTTGTCAAGGTCTGTGAAAGCCTTATGCACAAGATGTCACTTTTAAGATATAAGTATATTTTGCATTGAAATGTAACGTCCCAGCTAGTATGTAGGCATCCCCTCTTGCTTACGATACTGAGACTATTTAGGTCTTGATAACGGCGAAGGTAGTTTAGATATTTTACATCTTTTATCCGAATATGCAACAACTTTTTCGAAAATTGGAAAAATACAATAGAAAAATGAAATAGGCAGAATTCGTTGAATGAATCAAATGCATTTTCTTTAACTATGGCACAGTGGATAAAGACGTTAGTTAGACCCAGTGACAGGAGTGTGAGTTCAATACCTGGTTAAGGCAGTGAAGAACTTGGAGAAGGAAACTAACAGGAGATAACTGATAACTGACATCCATTAAACATGGCACGTGGGACTAGAACAGTCTACCTTAGTGAGCGAAATAAAGGGTTCAGTTCGACATTCCAACCACCTGAAGAAGGCCGGAGCGTACAACGACCGAAACGTTGTAATAAATATGGCGACAAAGATGAGGACAATAGTCCGAATAATGTAAATAGTGTAAATAATACCTCATCTCAGAAATATAGACAGATCATTTTTAATGTATATCCACATTTGTCTGACTCGTCAGAAAATGACGGCCATATTTAATTGCATTAATCTTATGAGTAATCGAGATGTTTTCCTTTTATTTATGCCATCCTCTCGATTGCCACATCATGCAAGAAATTATTTGACTTGTAAGTCATTATGTGCTCCACCCCAAACATATCTAACCAAAAGAAATAGAAAAACTTGATGTCCGCAATCTGTATTCACTTTATATTAATGAGATGTTCCGTTCTTATGACAATATTGGCATTTATTAATGCGTTCAATAATGAGGAAATATCTCATTATTAAGTGTGGTACCAGGCTGAATGACCGATAAATATTTAAATTTAAATTATGTTATATATTATAGAATACATATGAACACACACATATACATATTGGTAATAGTAGATAAGCAAACGTTCCACATTTATTTTTATACATTTTTTTCCATTAAAATTTTTTTCAGGAAAATAAGTTTCTCAAGTCCAGTAAATGATATCAATCTTTCCAGTATTGACGATGTCTTTATTTCAACGTTTTTGTTTATAGTGTATTTATTATATATATATATTTTCTTTATATAGATGTGGTAGCCATTTTAATTATCGCTGTTGTTGAAAGTGCTCAACTGGGGTGGCTTCTGTTATTTGGTACAGTTCATTTTGTAACACACAAACACACACACACATATATATATATATATATATATAGTCGGAAAGGCTAATTGAGTGGTATGTTAAATCTTTCTCATTTATATATATATATATATATATTTACTAAAATATTTTATCCCAAAAATGCCTTAACACTGCATAATATATATATATATATATATATATATATATAAATATATTTTTGAATAAAATCTTACTCTTCGTTATTTTACATTACACACACACACACACACATATATATATATATATATATATATATATATAGGTTAAAAAAAAGGGATATAATCGAATGTTCTTATTGATATTTTTACAAACATGCAATATATATATATATATATATATATATATATATATATTTCCCTAAAGGATGAAACCTATTTTAAATATATATATATATATATATATATGTATATATGTATATATGTATATATATATATAATGTGTGTGTGTTCATATCTATCTATCTATCTATTTATCTATATATATATATATATATATATAGAGAGAGAGAGAGAGAAAGAGAGAGGGGAGAGAGAGACAAAGAAGAGAGAGAAAAAGATAGATAGATAGATAGATATGATTAATTTAAAGTTTGAAGAGATCTGAGGTAGTTAGATGAATTAAAAAAATAAAAATATATTTTACTCGACTATTTTATTTCGTTTTCTTCTTTTGGAATCAAAATAAGATTTTTTCTTATTTTATCTTTTGTGTTCATTCAAAAGGAAAAAAAAAGAATGGTAGAAAGATAGAGACTGAGAGGGAAAGAGAAAAACATTTGAAATGTAACGATAGAAAAATTAAGAGGTAAAGAGAAAAAATCAAAGGATGAGAGTATCAAACATACCCATTATTATAAGAAAGAGACGGAAAAAAGAGATTGAAAGGAAATAGAAAGAAATTGAGAGGTAAATCGAAAGCGGTTAGGCGATAAATAGGGAGTGATTGGGAGAGAATAGGGTCACATACACACACACACACACACACACACACACACACACACACACATTATATAGAGAGAAATTGAGGAGCGAAGAGAAGCAGAATAAGAGCCAAAGAGAGAGAGAGAGAGAGAGAGAGAGAGAGAGAGAAATAGAAAGTAACTGATAGGATAAAAAGAAGGAAACTGAGTTGTAAGGAGAGAGATTGAGAGAGAAAGAGAAGCCGAATAAGAACTTACAGTGAGGGAGATATTGGGAGAGAAAAAGAAAATCACTGAAAAGGAAAAGAGATTGTGAGGTAAATAGAGAGACTGAGAGCTAAAGAGAAACATAATAAAAACAAGAGAGAGAGAGAGAGGAGGGGAGAGAAAGAAGGGGAGAGATTGAGGAGGAAGGAGAAATTGATAGAAAAGGAAAAGGGGAAGATATAACGATGTAAGGATAGAGATTGAGAGGTATAGCTGAGTAGAATATGAGAAAGACAGTGATATATTGAGAGGGCAAGTGACTGAAAGGATAAAGAGAAAGAGGGATAGATTGAAAGGTAAAAAGAAGCAGAATAAAGAGAGAGTGAGTCAGATTGAGAGGGAAAGAGAAAAACACTGAAAGGGAAAAGAGAAAGACAAAGAGAAAGAGAGAGGTTGAGAAAGAAAGAAAAGCAGAATAAAAGGTGAAAAGAGAAAGAGAGATTAAGCAGGAAAGAGAAAATTACTGAAAGGGAAAAGAGAAAAATATTGCGCGGTAAAGAGAGGGAGCGCCATTGAGAAAGAAAGAGAAGCAGAAAGAGAGAGAGAGAGAGAGAGAGTCAATGAAAAGGAAAAGAGAAAGAGATTGCGATATAAAGAGAGAGAGATTGAGGGGTACATAGATGGAGAATAACAGTTAAAGAGAGATAGAGTGGGTGAGAAATTAAGAGGGAAAGAGAAAGTGACTGAAAGTGTAAATAGAAAGAAATGTAAAGAGAGAGAGAGAGAGAGAGAGAGATTGAGAGGTAAAGAGAATAAAAGTTAGAGCGAGATTGGGAGAGAGAGATTGGAGAGAGAGAGATTGGGAGGGAAAGAGAAAGTGACTGAAAGGGCAACAGAGATTGATAGGCAAAGAATTCTAGATTTTTAGCTTTGGTTTCTTTCTATTTTACATTCTCCAAGAGGTCAGCAACATGAAATGCTTTTCTCGCAGCATTTGTTATAACAGCGAAGATTACATTTTGGCCGAATGAAAACGAGATTGACGCTCTAAGATTGACTGCATTAAAGGAAATAAGGCTGTTGTCTAATTGGATTGGCTCCGACCTGCAAGAAAATTATTACAAGCCTCTTCTTCATAAACCAGCACTCCTCCCAGCTCAAGTGTCCACTACCTTCGATCCACAGCCTGCCAAAACTGACCCCCACCCACCTCCAGGTTCACATAACTCAAACTGCACTGATATCTTACTTATAGCTAATAGTTTGAAATGACCAAAGTAATTCCCAGTTCGACTCATTTGACGATGAATTTCTGTAGAAAGAAAAAAAAATGAAGACAGACAGACAGCGTAGTGACAAGTCGTTGCACACGTCATGACACGGTGTTAGATTACTGACAATATTTAGCAACATGACAAGCATATGGACAACAAGCAAAGAAAACTTCAACGGAGATGGACATTGGAGAGAACGGTGAACCCATGATAACCTCACGTGTGTAACATTTTCCATGTTTCATTTTGTGTGCTTATCAGTGCCGTAGAAAATCGTATGCAATCCTCATTATTATTTCCTTGAAAGATGTGACCCGCTCGGGTCGAGACTTTATTGAGGACAGAAAGCCCATCATAAAACTTTTGCTGGAACATCACCCGGCGAAAAGATTTCTCTTCAAGCCAATTTGCAATGTCCGCGTTCAAATTAATATGGCGATTACTGAATGATAAAAGCAGTCTCAAAGTGGAAATAGGTTTTGCCTGCCATTTGTAAACGTTTTATTCGAGATTATCTTGTTTAAGTGGAACAGAAATTATACGGAAGCTGTTTCGTTTTCACAAATCGACCATCTAAATATAAATGTCATATATAATAGACATCGATAGTAACAATCTTATACCGACCACTAATTGATGAACACAAATAAACCTGTTCTTGATTTGCAAGGCATTTACATCGTAATGCATTTATCTATCTATCTATCTATCTATCTATCTATCTATCTATCTATCGTCATATATATATATATATATATAAACAAAGCGCAATGGGTAAATTGTCGCCATTTTATATTTTTAATTCCGCGCATGCGCGTCGTTTGTTTTTGATTTTGTCGACTGCACAGTATAGTAAGGTCAGAAAAAGAGCACTATGACGCAATTCACTTCGCCGGAAATTTGTAAATGGCATGCTGAACTGCTTGGTATTCGCGCCGGAAGCTCCCATACGAACATATTTCAAAGTATTTGCGTGTTACTTTGAGGATAGTGCAGAAGATACGGAAAGAGTTGGATGAATCTAATGGTGATTACGAAGGAACGGTAGCTGGGAAAACTCACTCTAATCGTTCTAATAAGAAAAGAACGCCTGAATTTGTTAAGGAGGACCCCAGACTCAACACGGAGGCTTACATTTAGTGTCTTGAATGAAGAGGTTGGCTGCTGGAAGACTCTATGTTTGGCAACAGGACTCTGCACCATGCCACACAAGCAGTAGATCCCGATCATGGGTGTCAGACAATTTCTGCGACCACATCACCCCTTACATCTGTTCACCTGACTCCCCAGACTGCAATCCCCTAGGTTATGTGTGGGACGAAGTTGAGCGAGAAAGCAACAAAACTTTTGTAACACCAAAAATGAACTGAAGGCAAGGATTATAGTAGCAATCGCCGGTGTACTAGCCGAATTAGCCGCGGTTTGCCACGTGTCACATCTTTTTTTAAAGAAAATGTTGATTAATTTTAAATCATTGCTATACTTTATGGAGAAAAAATTATGTATTTCAATATTACTCAATGATATTGCCGATGTGTCCTTTTTCTGGCTTTCTCCTTCTATATTTTGGCTAGGAGTCATTACTTTGTTCAAATTTAAATTTAATTTAATTCCAAATGAAACGATTTTCAGTGTTGTGTTTGCGCAAAAACAGCTTGATCTGACCGCATTGATATGTATTGGATGCAATACTTGATTAAATGAATTGATGAGCAGATTTCAACATTGATATGACAGTTGAATTGTCGCAACAAATATGTATTGTAAGGCACTACCCAATGATTGGGGATTTCTTGCTCAACTTGACATCCATCTTGTCTCATTTTGATCTTGTTGATGTGACCTCCATCTTTTGGCTTTCTCCTTCTGTATTTGGGATAGGATTCATCTCCTTATTCAAATTTAAATTTAATTTAAATCAAAGTGAAACAAATTTTCCGTGTGGGGTTTGTGGAAAAAAGTTTGATCTGGACGCTTTGATATGTATTTGATGAAATACTTGATGGGATGAATTGATGAACAGATTTCAACATTGATATAACAGTTGAATTATCGCAAGAATTATGTACTGTAAGGCACTAGCCAACGATTGATGATTTCTTGCTCAACTTGACGTCCATATTGTCTCATTTTGATCTTACCGATGTGACTTCCATCTTCTGGCTTTCTCCTATATTTGGAATAGAAATTATTTCCTTGAAATTTAAATTTCATTTAAATCAAATAAAAAAACAAATTCAGCGGGGGTTTTGTGCCCCCGCCTCCAGGGTCCCCCTTTGATCAAAATGAAACATATTTATCCAAGTACCCTAGGAATCATTCCCTTGTTCAAATTTAAATTTAATTAAAAACAAAGGGAAGAAAATTTTCAATGGGGGGTTTTTACCCCAGGGGACACTGTTTATTCAAAATGATCTTGCCGATGTGACCTCCATCTTATGTCTTTCGCCTCCTATATTTTGGATTGGATTCATTCACTTGTTCAAAGTTAAATTTAAATCAAAGGGAATCAAATATTTCAGTGTATTTTTGCACACCACTTTTTGGGGGTACCCTCTCTTGATCAAAATAAAATATACTTATCCAAGTACCCTGGGTAATGTATTTTCAGAATATATGTGGTTACGGGAGTTTATCTCCAAAAACTCTTGATAACAAATAGACAAAGGCTATAATTTTATATATATATATATATATATATATATATATATATATATGTATGTGTGTGAAAAGTGTGTGTATAAATATATATATATATATATATATATATATATATGTGTGTGTAAAAATATATGTATATAAATATAATATATATATATATATATATATATATATATATATATATATATATATATATATATATATATATGTAATATATTGTATATATTATTATTTATATATTATATGCGCAGTACTTATTGGAAAAAGCGCTCAATATCAGAGATAGACCTAATATATTTCGATTGATGTGAGTTTTGTGACCCTGGTTTCACGCTTTTGCGATCGACAGACAAAGCATTGAAACCCAGAACCACAAACTTACATCAATCCAACCATATATATATATATATATATATATATATATATATATATATATATATATATATATATATATATACGAGGTCAGATCAAAAATATCGGACTGCTGCTATAAAGGGAAAACTACAATACATTTTAATTCGGCTTTTAATCGCTTTCGAAGTAATCTTCTTCTAAAGCGACATATATTACTATGATTCGTTTCCATTGATAGAAAAATTCTTGGGACTCCTTTTTTTTAGGATAGCGAGCAGCTGCCTTATCGCATTTTCTTGGATTTCCTTGATATCTTGATATCTTGTTCCTTTCAAGTGGGATTTGATTTTTGAAACGTGAGAAGTTGCAAGGGGCGAAATCTAGGGAATATAGTGGTTGTCGGACCTGGAGAATGTGGTGCTTGGCCCAAAACTGCTGTACGGACCATGGTAATTGAAGGAAAATCTGTGGTGTGGTAAGACAACCACACTCTACACACTTTCCTTCCAATAACTGCTATAAACAACGGAAGTGAGAGAGAACGTTATAACTTAGTGTGCATAACGAAATTGTCGAACATTTATTGCCATAGAAGGGAATATCACCTTGAAACACTGGTTCTCGTACGATCAACAAAGTTAAGCAACGTCGAGCCTGGTCAATGCCTAGATGGTTGAGAATTTTTGTATTTACTCAACCATAAAGAGGTCAGGTTAAAGAGGTCAGGTCAGTTCGGTTTAATTTGGGGAGTCCGAGCGCATACACCCGGGCTAAGAACAAAAATTTCACGAGCCCATGCAATCGTCGGTTGCGCTGGCCTCGGTGCGAGTACCGATCTCTCTCTCTGGTACAACGAGAGGGCGCGGCCTCGGGCAGCTGTTCTTCAGGGTTGGGCACCTCTCAGTGTAATTTTTCTCAGTTGCCACTCTGTCCTTTGACGGGGTCGCCCCTGAGCGCACTCTGTTTAAAGAAAGAGACGCACCTGAGTGATGATAAATAGGGTGTTACAAACTACTCGAGAGTAATTTACACACTAGATGGTTGGGAACAGTAGGTGCTGTAACCTTGGGCGTGTGGGTGGGGTAATGGATAACGGCTCGGAGTTGGAATTCGGAAAGCCGAGGTTCAATTCCTGTTACGCTCTTTATATTCACTTACGCGTAAATACTCTGGGAAGAATATAAATCCACCGAGCCCCCCCCACCTCCCAGCTATGTGTAAAATTATACCAATTCGTCATTGTCGAAAAAAAAAATCGTACTTTCTAAAAATATTTCATGGATTTAAATAACTCGCAAAAGGTTGATAAACCGTAAATAACAAATCAATCAATCAATTGTACATGGGAGTAGACATTACATAAAGTTCTAGCACTTCTAGTTTCTCGTATGATTTTTCAATTTATGAACACCTTACTTAGTTTCTCATAAGCATCTTTCAGTGTTCCGCATGTAACGTCGAACATTAAAATTGCAAAGTCGGTTAGAAATGAATGTTGTATTTAAGAAAAAAGATAAAAAATTACATAATGAATTCAATAAATCGATTCTCTTTCGGAATAATCGTGTGGGATGCTGTTTCTTAAACGATTTATTTTGGATTGTATAAATCTAGAATGATGGCTGAACTGTTTTACATAAACCTACCTCTCCCCACCTCTACTAATTACAATAAGATACATGTAAAATCGAGGATATCAATTAGCTAGAGGTATTTCGTTTATTTGGTTTCTTATTTTAATTCATGTTAATTTATCGCAACCTTGTAAGAACAATAAACGTAATGACTAGCGCAGGTGTTTGCCTTGACGAAACAAAGCTTCAACACATAGCTGTCATTATTTTGACCGTCGATGTTGAATAGAAAAAAAAAAACTGACTTTAGAAGGTTGGAGAAATAGCGGGTGAAAAATAGAATTCCGATTTATTGTAACTTAATGAACAGCTTGCTTAAGAACTTAGAAACCATGGCATTGTCTTTTTGTCTTTAACTCCCGGTACTTTTTTGCTTTCTTAGAAGTCATCTTTTTTTTATTTTTCGTCTTCTTTTTTTTATTTTTCGTTTTCGTCTTTTTTAAATTTTTTGTTTTCGTCTTCTTTTTTTTATTTTTCGTTTTCGTCTTCTTTTTTTTATTTTTCGTTTTCGTCTTCTTTTTTTATTTTTCGTTTTCGTCTTTGTTTTATTTTTTGTTTTCGTCTTTTTTATTTTTCGTTTTCGTCTTTTTTTATTTTTCGTTTTCGTTTTTGTTTTTTTTATTTTTCGTTTTCGTCTTCTTTTTTATTTTTCGTTTTCGTCTTTTTTAATTTTTTATTTTCGTCTTCTTTTTTTATTTTTCGTTTTCGTCTTCTTTTTTATTTTTCGTTTTCGTCTTTTTTAATTTTTTATTTTCGTCTTCTTTTTTTATTTTTCGTTTTCGTCTTCTTTTTTATTTTTCGTTTTCGTCTTCTTTTTTTATTTTTTGTTTTCGTCTTTGTTTTATTTTTTGTTTTCGTCTTTTTTATTTTTCGTTTTCGTCTTCTTTTTTTATTTTTCGTTTTCGTCTTTGTTTTATTTTTTGTTTTCGTCTTTTTTATTTTTCGTTTTCGTCTTTTTTTATTTTTCGTTTTCGTCTTCTTTTTTTTATTTTTCGTTTTCGTCTTCTTTTTTATTTTTCGTTTTCGTCTTTTTTATTTTTTTATTTTCGTCTTTTTTTTTTTTATTTTTCGTTTCGTCTTTTTTTTTTTCGTTTTTTTTCCTTTTTTTTATTTTCGTCTTCTTTTTTTATTTTTCGTTTTCGTCTTCTTTTTTATTTTTCGTTTTCGTCTTCTTTTTTTATTTTTTGTTTTCGTCTTTGTTTTATTTTTTGTTTTCGTCTTTTTTATTTTTCGTTTTCGTCTTTTTCCTTTCGTTAGTTATTATTTTCTTTTTTCATAGGTATCTTTTTCTTTTTACTTTGTTGCCTGTTTCTTTTTAATTTGTTGTCTGTTTCTTTTTTTCCTCGGTATCGTTTTCTTTTTCCTTATCTTTTTTATTATTTCTTAGTTGTTTTTTTTCTTTTTCTTCGTTATCTTTTGCTTTGTAATCTTTTTCTCTTTGTGGTCTTTTTATTATTTCTTAGTTGGTTTTTTGTTTTTCTTACTTATCTTTTTTCATTTTCTGAGCTGTCTTTTTCTTTTTCATAATTGCCTTTCTCTTATTTCTCTGTTGGCTTTTTCTTAGTTGTCTTTTTCATTTTAATAGGTAAAATTTTCTTTTTCTTAGCTGTCTTTTTCTTTTGCATAGATAGCTTTTACTTTTTCTCTTTTCTTTTTTCCTTCTTTTTCATCTATTTTCGAACTTATTGCCTTCTTCTTTCTTTTCTCTTTCCTTTTTATCCTACATCTTCGTTTTTTTTTCCTTCTTTTCATCCATTTTATTTTTATTTATCCTTTTTTCTTCCTCATGTTTTTTTTATTTTTTCTTTTTGCACTCAATCTTTTCAAGTTCTGATTATTGTTAATTAAATAAAAATGACCAGTAAGATCTTAAATATATCCGTTCCAGTTGATCAGTCATTGAAAAAAAAAATGCCAGGACCTTGCTCAGAATTAGAGGTAACGATGAAACAACGAAGTTGGTAGTATTTGTCCAACTGGGTTCATATAAATATACCATGAGCAAGATTTGATAAGGAAGGATTTAGACGACCCAAAAAAGGATATCTCTTTTAATGTCTGACCCTGAGAAATTTATCCGTGATTCCAGGAGTCAGGCTATTACAATATTTCCACCGAAAACCATCAGATATCTTATACGAACGCACAAATTAGTGAAATAATTACAATAATAATTGTAAAGACATCGTTCTGATATAACACGTGTGCACAAGACCAGCTATAAATTGATTCTGATAGCTGTTGCAGTACATTGGGATATAACAAGTGAAAATACAGCGGTATCGAACAAATGTACCAAGTAATCGTCCCTTTTTGTTTGGCGCACTCGGGAGTTATTTCCCGGAATTTTTTTTAAGACGCCTGGAGCAGGAGCAGGTGGCAGCGCTGTCTGGAACAGCTAATGTGATAAGGAAAGAATCTTTAAGCTGAGGGTAGGGACAATTCTTTCTGTTTTTTTTTTTTTCTTTTTCGTGTAGCTTCTTCTATGTATCTCATGTTTAGCGATCTTAATTGTTTGGAAATGTTCACACGTGCATGGTTTGTCTTCGTAAAGGAAGATGGGCTAACTCATGTTCAGTACCAAGTGCCATGCCTCTTCCGGATGTCTTTCCTTGACACAATTCTACAAGCTCACGACTATATTGGTCAAGTCACTGGATCCAGACAAAGCTTTTTATCCACTGGGCCAAGTGTCCTTGACTTCTTCAGTGTATTCATTGTGGGGACTTATGAACTTAATGGCGCATTAGACATATTTTTACCAGAGCTCATATTGCAATTTTGTTGTTATTATTGCTTTTCTCTAGCATTTTGTATTACTGTTTCCCATATTGTATTCATTTCTATGCTTGGCAGACTTAGATTTTTGTGGCTTATCATATGCGTTGATTCCTTATGTTTTTGTATCAAACTACGTGTCGTGATGGATATATTGGGATTCGCTTATCGTACATTAGCACTGCTATATTGACATACTGCTTTCTTAATAATAATAATAATAATAATAATAATAATAATGATTGCAGCTCATGTGCTTGGAAGTTATCAGACTTGCTGCAATGAGAGATATGTTGGGCTTTGTATATTCGTACCCCAGCGTCACTTCGTTGGCATGCTGCTTCTTCTACTTCTGCTATTCTCACACTTTCTCTCTTTCAATACTACTACTACTACTACTACTACTACTACTACTGCTACTACTACTAATAATAATGGAGCAAGTATGACCTTATCAAACTGGGTGCAGTGAGGCATATGTTGGGCTTTGTATATTTCTACCCCAGCGTCACTTTGTTGGCATGCTGCTCTATAGCTCTCTCTCCCAATAATAATAATAATAATAATAATAATAATAATAATAATAACAACAATGATGATAATAATATAAAAAATGAAGAAACAATATAGAGAAAGTAAATAATACAATTTATAATTATCGGATAAAGAACAAAAGATTCCAAATAGGCGATCGAGAATAATCTTGAGGTCGATTGTAATAATAGAAGTAATGTTAATACAATTGATAATATAGAAGATAATTATAATAATAATATTTATAGAGGAACCATTGATTTTACTCAACGTAGGTTTCTGCATAGCAGTATTCTTCCCTTCCCCCACCTTCACGTTCCTATTTGCCATTCATTTTCAGGTAATTAAAGCCCATATGGTGTCTAATAGAGTCAATGAAAAGGAGGCCCATGAACTTGAAATTCTTCACAAACAGAATATCTAGTAATTATTCCTAGCGGCCATTTATGTAGCTTTATGAACAAAACAAGGGAAGGACAATTTTTTTTTAAATACAGCACCATTTCGAAGCCAATAAATAATTAAACAAATAAAAATATTTTTTTTTGTTCCCAGAAAATATTCTTTTGGCAAAATGTCTTGAGAAACAAATAAATATTTCAGTTCTTGGGGTTGCAAGAAAAAAAAAAAAAAAAACTTGAGTAAAGAAAAGAATAACGCAAGCCTTTCCTTTTCTTTTCATTTGAACATGCAACTAAAATTGAAATCAAAAATGATTACATACAAAGCAAACATTAAAATGCTTGATTTAATCAGTAGTTTTTCTCTTTTGCGGTAGAGGGAGCAGTGATTTCCTGGTTCATTTGTAAATAACTAATTTTCGGTCGTCTTAAAAAAAACCGAAATAATAGAAAATAAGTCCAATTTCCCCCTTCCACCTTTTGAAAAGCCTTCTCTGCAATACACACGCGAGAAGAAAAATAATATAAAATTTATTATTCACACACGTGTTAATGTAATAATGTATAAGGTATATCTCACCAAATAAAAGGCGTGCTTTACGAGTCGTGGCTAGCGGGTTAGACGCGCACACGTTTGTAATGAGTTCAATCCCTATTCACTGCCTGTTAAACTGTAGAAATATTATAATATGACATTTATAGTCCGATAAATCAAATATGTTTTTACTTATTTACAAGCATTTCAATTAAAAACTCAAATTATGTTCGTAAATAGCCTCGTCACATGGTGCGAAACACTAAAAAACTTCTAAACAATTAGAAATATCTAAACTCAGCTGTACATACACGATTTTTCAGAGCAATGGTTAAGTGAAAGATACTTATCAAAAGTTAAGCAAAGTTTTAAGAAACAGGAAAATTTCTGTCTATATTTCTGAGATGAGGTATTATGTACACTATTTACATTATTCGGACTATTGTCCTCATCTTTGTCGACATATGTATTACAAAATTTTGGCCGTTGTACGCTCCGGCCTGCTTCAGGTGGTTGGAATGTCAAACTGAACCCTTTATTTCGCTCACTGGGGTAGACTGTTCTAGTTCCACGTGCCATGTCTAATGGATGTCAGTTATCAGTTATCTCCTGTTAATTCCCTTCTCCAAGTTCTCCACCGCCTTAAACAGGTACTGAACTCACACAACTTGGGTCCTGTCACTGGATCTAACTAACGGACACATGGCACAGTGGATAAAGGTTCTAGTTAGATCCAGTGGCAGGACCCAAAGAGTGTACGTTCAATACCTGGTTAAGGCAGTGGAGAACTTGGAGAGGGAAATTAACAGGAGATAACTGACAAGTGACACCTATTAAACATGACACGTGGAAGTAGAACAGTCTACTCCAGTGAGCGAAATAAATAGTTTAGTTCGACATTCCAACCACCTGAAGAAGGCCGGAGCGTACAACGACCGAAACGTTGTAATAAATATGGCGACAAAGATGAGGACAATAGTCCGAATAATGTGAATAGTGTACATTAAAGTATATTTAATCACATCTCTCTAATAGCTGTCGTGATTTGTTAATCTGCATATAAAATAATAAAAATGCACAGAAAATGTTTATGTTCTTATTACTGGTGTTGTCAAGGTCTGTGAAAACCTTATGCACAAGATGTCACTTTTAAGATATAAGTTTATTTTACATTGAAATGTAACGTCTCAGTTAGTATGTAGGCATCCCCTCTTGCTTGCGATACTGAGACTATTTAGGTCTTGATAACGGCGAAGGTAGTTTAGATATTTTACATCTTTTATCCGAATATGCAACAACATTTTCGAAAATTGGAAAAATACAATAGAAAAATGAAACAGGCAGAATTCGTTGAATGAATCAAATGCATTTTCTTTAACTATGGCACAGTGGATAAAGACGTTAGTTAGATCCAGTGACAAGACTCAAGGAGTGTTAGTTCAATACCCGGTTAAGACAGTGGAGAACTTGGAGAGGGGAGTTAACAGGAGATAACTGATAACTGACATCCATTAAAAAATGGCACGTGGAAGTAGAACAGTCTACCTCAGTGAGCGAAATAAAGGGTTCAGTTCGATATTCTAACCACCTGAAGAAGGCCGGAGTGTACAACGGCCGAAACGTTGTAATAAATATGGCGACAAATATGAGGACAATAGTCCGAATAATGTAAATAGTCAATGAAAATTCCGATAGAAACAAAGTAGAGTACTGAACTGTTATCTAATATCAGTTCTACTGTTTGGCAGTGAATGCTGGACCATCTCATTGCCGATGAAGAAGAAGGGAATTCAAGCAAGAGAAATGTGGTTCTACAGAAGCATGATAAAAATACCATTGACTGAACATGTGAACAACAACCTAAAATAAAGTAAAAAGTACACTTATACTAGGAATCAGAAAGAGACATTTGAAATTTCCTCGTTGCATAATGAAAAAAAAGAGCGTGTAAAATGTTACATTTTACACGCTCTTTTTTTTCATTTTGAGAGACTGAGGGAAGCAACGAATAACCTACCTAACGAAATTGTGCAAAACGTTGGCAGAACAGGGATTAGGAGAGATAGCAAAACAACAAACTTTACTAAGAGCTACAAAGGACAGGAAGTTGTGGAGAGCCATGGTCACCCGCGTCCAGAAAGGACACGTCATATAGAAGAAGGAAGTTAAAAACGGCTTCGAGTAAATGAAGCCTGGAGCTCTGAGAAAGGACCATTCTTCTTCGGACCTTACAGACTGGCGCTACAGAATCTCTAACAAAGTACTGTACTAAATAAGAGAAACCATACCACTTGAGGACATTCAAAAGCGGCAACAACTAAAATGGATTGCACCTGCAACTTAGACTGAAAACATTGATATAATCAAGATGTTGACGATTTACAGTACTTTAAGCAAAGAGGTTAGGAAGGAAGATGCCTACCAATATTGGAAAGACACACAACAAAAGAGATTCAGAAAACTATTTTCCTAAAAAATTGTGTCAAGAGCAATCTGCCAAAAAAAAACAAAAAACAAGGATTTTTCAATGCATTTTTGCATCCGATCTTTAATGCTATTTTCTTAATTTATGATGCAAGTGAGATTTCGTTTTTGCTATCAATATTTCTTATATGAATACAAAAATTGTATGCCCCATGCAATTTGATACTTAGAGAAAGTGAAAAATTAACCTACCCTAATATATATATATATATATATATATGAAGAAAAATATACGGAAAAAACAAACAAAAATCCTTATATGCAATTATACTGTTTTAATGTTAATATAATGTCAACGTCGGATGTTTCGGTCTAATAAACCATCTTCAGGACATATTCATAAAATATAATTAACATTATCAATTCAACATGACAAAGACGATGGACATAAGAACAAGCCATTATCCAAACAGATAACTGAAAGTTTTATAAGATCAGCGTTCCTTTTAAACATGGTCACGTTGTCGTCACGTGGGCGACGCTGTGAAAATGTATTCCTAAAATTTGAGTATTTTGAATGAAAAATGAAAAATGAGAAGAATTCTATTTTGATCTAAAATTTATATGTACGCTTGTCGATCATTAATCTCGCTCGAAAAGGGGAAATACTAAAGAAACCAGGTCTAGTATTCACCGTGCGTGAGACATTATATTAACATTAAACAGCATAATTGTATATAAGGATTTTTGTTTGTTTTTGCCGTATATTTTTCTTCATACTGTCGGATCTATATCCATATATTTGCTTATTATATATATATATATATATATATATATATATAATCACCACGGTTATATATATATATATATATATATATATATATATATATATATATATATATATATATATAAACACCACGGTTGATTTGTCAGGAAGTAGACTTCCGGATACTACTGGTCTGGAGGCGGTGATCCCAGCGTGCGGAACCTTTGGAAATTGCCTGAAAACCATACCACAGGTTGACTCAAGCCTTGTGAGTGAAATTGGCTTGACGAAACCCTTGGGGGCCGTCGATAGCTGTGCTAGCAGGAAGTCAAAAGTCATCGTGACTGAGGGTTTGAGTGTGCTGGTCTTGTTCAGATTGTTGATCATGCTGGATAACACGCCCTCTCCCCGAAAATGTAACTAACATCTGCTCATCATATTTGCAGTATAAACCACAGGTTGGCTTTGTGGGTGTTGAACAAACACAAATGTGCCTGAGCGAGCGTCTGCAGTAGGGATTGGCTAGCCGTCCTAATAGACGTGTATCCTCGAATACTATTATTATATCTAGTTTTTGCTCTCAGTATTTCTTATACCAATACAAAATTTTGTATGTACCATCCAATTTGATACTTTGAAAAAAGTGAAAATTTGATTTATCGGACTATAAATGGCATATTATACATATTTCCACACTTTTTAATAGGCAGGGTGTGATGGATAAATTGGCATCTAAATTTCGCAGAAAGGAAAATAACACTAACATCTCAATTTAACAGATATATTTACGAAAATTACACAAAAGTATCTTGAAATACTAATAAGTAAATTTATTCAATGAAATCGCCATTGGTTTCAACCACGGACTTTTTTGATCAGTTTCCTCGTTTTGGTGAATACTGCCATAATACTTGCCTTCAGTTCAAAGATGAACTGAGGGAAAGGATTATGGCTGCAGTTTTGTTGGTCTGTAGCTCAACTGTACCTCATACATAATAATCAAGGGGGTTGCAATCTGGGGAGTTAGGTGGCCAGATGTAAGGGGTGATGTGCTCGCAGAAATTGTCTGACATTCATGATTGGGCTCTCCTGCTTGTGTGGCATGGTGCAGAGTCCTATTTCTAGATATGGCATCTTCCAGTAGCTATTAAACTATTAACTTTGTTACAAATAATGATCACTATTGCTTAACATACAGTGTCAATTTGCTCTATGTGAGAGCCTTTAGAAGAAAAGTAAGGCCTTATTTTATGGCACAAAACTTTTGCAATGATGTGCTTGTGTTTTGCGTCAAAGCCATGCACCGATTAAGACGCTTCTGGGGTTAACTTGAACGCTGGTTCAAGACTTTGAGATTGAAGGGCAAATCTGGTAGCTCTTGCTTTGAACCATCAAGAAGGGAAAATCATCATGCTGTATGTTTTTCCGATGTTATCTTTTGGTTTTCAGATGGTTGCCATTTAATCCTTTGGATTATATTAAAAATATACAGTTGTTAGTTATGGAACTTATCCCTTTTTTATTTCAAACCAGCTAATGGCATATACTTTAATGATAAACTTAATCAGTCTAGAAAGTTATTTTTGGTGGGTAAGCACCTCGAGTCCATAAAAACCTGATGGCCAATGTTAACCACCTTGCCTGTTTTATTGGACCAATTTTTCCATGATGTAAATCTAAGTTAAATTTTCCCCTAGAAATTTTGTTCTTCTGAAGAACGTTGGAATACAATGAACTGAATATGAGTGCAACATCAAAGTTGTAGGTAAAATATTAGGTTGGTGCAAAAATAATGACGTAATAATGTCATTTTTTGACGTTAAAAAATACGTCCAAAAACGACATTGTTACGTCATTATTTTTGCACCAACCTAATAGAAACAAAAAGGACACTTATTCCTCGAATCAGAAATTTCTAGGTTATATAATGCGGGAAGGGGGCTCGGAGAATTTGATACTGACAGGACATATTGGAGGCAAGAAGGACAGAGGAAAGCAGCGAATAAAATATCCGACGAGATTGTGTAAATAGTTGGCAGAACAGAGATTAAGATACATCGCAAAAAATACAGCTGATTCAGCTACAAAGGACAGGAAGTCGTAGAGAGCCGTGATCACGCTTGACCAGAAGGAATATGTTACATAGAAGGATAATTGTTTCAGTGGCAATTTTAGCTTTGAAAAAAAAAGGCCAGAAACAGGTGTGCCTGGCCTGGCCTGGCTGATACGATGTTTTATCCAAACCCCTGTACGCGACTTGACATGAGAAATATACTCTCACGGTAATTGAGAATCCAAGTATTACAGAGTAAACTTGCTCGCTTAATAACGAATAAGTGCTGACCGATGTTTATATAATGTCCTATCGGGTTTATGACCAAGTTATATCATGTCCTCACAAACAGTTCCTATGATTTTCAAAATGGCAGACCTCGCATACATGCCCAGAATTCATTTTCTAAAATAAAAATAAAACACAGTGGATAAAGGCGTTGGTTAGATCCAGTGACAGACCCAAAGAAGGGAAGTTCAATTCCTGGTTAAGGCAGTGGAGAACTTGCAGAGGGAAAATTAGCAGGAGATAACTGATAACTGACATCCATCAAACATGGCACGTGGAACTAGAACAGTCTACCCCAGTGATCGAAATAAAGGGTTCAGTTCGAAATTCCAACAACCTGAAGAAGGCCGGAGCGTACAACGGCCGAAACGTTGTGACAAATATGGCGACAAAGATGAGGACAATAGTCCGACTAATGTAAATACTGTACATAATACCTCATCTCAGAAATATAGACAGACTCTAAAAATAAAAAAAATTTAAAACGTGATCTAATCAACATATTAGCTTCGTCATGAGTTCAGATTGGATTTCAAATTGAATTACTTTTTTTGAGGGGGGGTCTTAATCGTTTTTATTTCCAGCTTCACAAAGAGGAAATGTGAGCGAGACGACGCAAGCACGTCCGATCTTCCAATTAGTGGCACTCACTACTAGACTAACCTGTGTGTATAACTGTACCGTATTTCATATTGTACTTGTTGTGTACAATAAACCTTTCTTCTAGTATCCCTGTGTTTATTCCCTTAGCACGAAATATAACAATAGCTCTTAAAAAATTGTGACTCTTATTCCACGATCCATTTACTCAATCACATTGTATGTAAAACTTTTTGCTTTGTTCCTATTGCCTTCAATCTGTCCTGTAAGTATTAGACTTTCCAAGACATCTTTCCTCATTATATGTCCTAGAAATTTTACCTAATGCTAAATATAAGTTTCCTTTTTGTTTCCATTTTATCTAAAACTTCATCGTTTCTCACATAATCGATCTGTGTTATCCTCAGCACCCTTCTGCAGAATCACATTTCTGTTGCTTCAGATCTTTTATCGTTGAGAAAATTGTTCAGCACTCACTATCATACAGGAAGATAGATATAATGTAACAGTTTAGAAGTCTTTTCCTTTTTTTTTCTAGCGAAGTTTGTCTTTTTTTCTCTAGAGTGTAAAGAATATCTGCCGACTTGTGGTATATTTTCAGGCGTATATAAAGTTCTAATCCAGTGGCCTTCAAGGTACGGATCCGAAAATAACTACTTTCCCTAATATTTTGGGATTAGTATCATTAATCAATCATCTTCTTTTTATAACCCTTTAAGAAATATACTACGTAATATTCAGCTTCATAAGGCCCCCACCGTTAGTTAATAGCCGTACGGCATACACGATTAGGTGATCATGTGTCTTACGATTCATAACAGACTCGGCAGAAGATATTCCTGCAGTAGGTTGTCATTTTATACGGTAGACTGGTTGCCAACAAAGACTATAGTACTCAGTCTACCCTGCTATTATACCCATAGCTAGGAGGAGAAGAGATGGACTCGTACCTTTCCCTAGGCTATTTACGCGTAAGTGAAAGTAACGAACTCGACTGGAATTCGAACTTAGCTCTTTGATTTCTCAGTTTGAGCTCTCATTAAACGTTTTATATTCACAAGACTATAAGTTACTAGGAAGTAACAAATTTATCCCTGAATCTGTGGTTGACTGGGACAGGAAATGGCATGTAAACTTTAATGCTTCTAAAACGAAAATGCTCTCATTTAACCACCATAGAGAAACCTCCCTGCCTCACCATCAGAATGGCTGATACTCAATTCCACGAGGGAGGTTTTCTGCGCCTGATTGGTCTCACGTTTTACACTAATCTAAGGTGGAACAACTGCACTGAATCAATAGCTTCATCCACTGCAAGGATAGTTGGTTCTCTGTGTCGGGCCAGAACATTTTTCTCGGATAACGCCATCCTTCAAATCTACAAACCTACCATACGTCATTGCATTGAATACTGTTGTCATATATGGCCTTCTGCCCCCGATATTCATCTAGAGGTTCTCGACAAAATCCAAAGACGGATATGCAATGTGATAGGTCATGACCTGGCATCTCGAATACAGTAACTTTCTCAAAAACGTAATGTGGTGCCCTTTTCTACAAATCTTTTTATGGCAACTGCTCCGACGAGCTACTTTCACTGGTACCTCAACTGCATGAATTTAAGTGTGCTACTAGGTTGGCATCTCGGTCCCACTCTTTCACTGTCGAAACAGTTAAATATAACCACCTCTTCGACTACAACAGCGTCTTCTCTCGCACTTCCCGACAGTGGAAATCCTTTCCTATTACTTGCTTCTCTGGTAGCTATAATCCTCAAATATTCAAACGTAATGCTAATCGACATCTGATTCCTTGATCTTGATCCTCGTCCTTCTCTTTATCCTTTCCTCAAACATCCCTCTTTACTCTTACTCTCTGTAACCTCTTTCGTGTTAGTGGACCTACCACTTTGCTTAGGGCGAAATGCTTAAAAAAAATGACCCTTCAAAATTGTACTTTAAAAGCATTTTATCTCCATAACCATTGAAGAAATATGTCCATTGCGTTTAGAGCCCTTTAAGTTATTCTCTCCTAATTAATCAGCGTCTATATCAGAAAAAACAAGATTGATTGAACGGTGGGTTATTTAACTGGCATATCAACCACACTATGGGTCATTAATGCCGAAACGGTTGGTTGATTGAGTTTACTCAGCGGCATGACAACCTCCATCAGCCACTCAATGCCAAAACTCACAAAAAGTAATAAATAAAATAAAAATCTGTGACATGATTCTTTTTGTTTAATCTCGTGGTTCCCAACGTAGAGCACACGTCTGAAAAGTGTGTGTGTGACGCGGGGGGGGTCAATTTGATTTTTAGTAGTGAGCAGTTCTAGTTATCAACAGTGAATTTTTTCTAGTGTTTCTATGTGAGTATGAGTAGGTGTGAGAGTTAATACATACAGTGCATATATCCTATACATAAAAATATTTGTGTGCATGCATGTACATATGTAATTACGTATCTATCTATCTATCTATCTATATATATATATATATATATATATATATATATATATATATACAGGGTGTCTATAAAGTTAATGTGCATTTTAAAAAATTACAACTTTATCTGTATTTGCGATAGAAATAATTTGTAAAAAGGATTAGAAAGAAGTAAATCTATATTTCTTAAGGTTTTATTGAAATTTTATTCAAGTTTCCACATGTCCTCCATCATTAGCAATACAAAGGGTAATACGATTTTGCAGTTCACGGAAAACATTTGCCAACTGATTTACAGTAATGCCTGAAATCACATTAGTTATTTTAGCTATACTTAAAACTACACATTAAACTCTATAAGATTTTTTACAGATTATTTCTATCGCAAATACAAATAAAGTTCTATTTTTTTTAAATGCACACGAAATTTATGGACACCCTGTATAAAGAAAACAATATTTTTATAAATACTGCAAAATTCTAAAATGAAATGGTAATACTATTGCATATATGCAGTCGAAAGTTCTAAAGTTAAGTTAATGGCCGCTTAGGTTTCCTCCACGTGAATAGGAGTTCACTTCTTGTATAACAAGAATAATATGTCACGGGGTGGGATCATCATGATTTTAGAGATGCTTAGTTGGGGCATGGCCCCGCAAAATAATGGGAATCACTGGCTTAATCTCACGCAATCTCATATGTAAGTAGACACAGGTACATTCTTAATCAGTGATCCTGAAAGCACCCGAGTGTAAAGAGGTACTGTATTGGCTGGAAGGGTGCATTAAACGCAGGAAGGAAAGAAAAGAGAGAGAGAGAGAGAGAGAGAGAGAGAGGAAGGCACAGTAAAATCCAAGGTGGGTCTTGAAACGGAATGGATTCTATGAGAGAGAGAGAGAGAGAGAGAGATAGAGAGAGAGAGAGAGAGAGAGAGAGAGAGAAAGAGAAAGAGAAGGTGTTTCTTAGTGCTGTGATTTTTTTTCCAAATAATTTTTCTTTTCTCCTGCTTTTAGTGACGAGTCTTTAAATTGTTCTGTCTTACGGTATTGGTTGTCAATCGAATTTACACGAGTCAGAGCAACGAGCAAGATGCAGTGCAGCAACAAAAAAAAGGCGGGAAATCAGTAGAAATTGTTGGGAGAAAGAATAAAATTTGCAGCTTGAGATAAATCAATCCTTCTCAGAACAGAAAGACTAAAGATAAATATTTGCATATTTACTAGGCTCTGATTACTAGCTGAAAATCGAGAAATCTGGTGAAGAAGATTGTGTTGCCTCAATCTTTCTAGCTTTATATCTGTTATAACGGAACATACCTATTCTATTGTTAATAAACTCTCCTACATATAATAAGTAGTAGTAGTAGCAGTCGCCAGTGGGCTCAGTGAGTTACTCGATGTCGGACATTAAAGTATCAACCACCACAATTAGATTTCTGCGTCATTAACTGTTATTTCAAGTTCCTAACGTTTTGTACGTCGAACCTAATTTAGGACCGACTTAGTGAAATACAAGCCTCCACTGTGAAAACTACTCTACAACAATATCAGAATAGAATTTGCACTCATCTTCTCACACCAGACCATTAAGCGAAGGCAGGACGGCCCTGCGGTGATTCCTGACTGTCGAATATAGAATCACTTGACCTTAGGGCTACATCCAATTCTGCAAACGTAATAAAGAATCGTAATACACACAGTTATATAAGCATGCATAATAATAAATAAATGGGCAGCTTTACAGACATCACTGACTAGAATGTTAGGTTCACATTTTGGGGATGCGCTTTCACATACTGGGTTGAAGAAATTAACGATGTATTGGCGTGAAAATAAAAAATGTGATATTAAATGATGAAAGATTGAATTTTGATGTTAGCATTGGTCAGAACGCATACCTCATTAGACTTTGAATTCGAAAACCTGATCTTTTCTTGCGCTCAGATATCGAGTGAGGATTGTACCGCGGATTAACATATAAGAAATCTTATCAAGTTTACTCAGGAACCCATACTCGTCTCCATTCTACCTGATTTATCGGCCTGTTAGCCTTCGAACTCCTTTTGGCAATTTACGAGAAGACCTAATAAACTCTGAATTGTTTAAGTATCTCACCTAGCAAGGTTTTCTTTCAGATAAGCAATGATGGCTTTCTCTAGGTTAGCTGCTGATGTATTACCAATTATAGCTAAAAGAGTCTATCAGCTTTTATATGGAGAAACTCGGGCTGTTGCTTTGGATATCTCAAAATAGAGTGCTGTTCGATAAAAGTGACTCACCTGATTTTTTTTTACTGAATGTTATCTTCTCCGATGAAACGAAAGTTGAGCTAAATTCAAAAGATAAGCGATCTAAAATCCGAAGAAGAAGCTTTGAAAGCTCTTTGAATTTAGGAGCATTATAAAGTACAGGCTCTCGAGAAAGCAGTTGAGCAACATGCTCCATAAGTTTTCTATGTGGTTGAGGTCAGGAGATTGGGGCGGCCATGTCATAACACTCACCTGCTTCTCATTAAAGTATTCCTTCATCAATTTTGATTTGTGACAGGGAACATTATCCTGCATAAAAATGAGCTTGGTGGGGTCGATTTGCACCCTTTCAGCAGAAGGGAACAGACAAGACTCTAAAATTCTCTTGTACTGCTCTGCCCCGGGGTCTTTTTCAATAGGTTTTAAGAAATCAGTTCCATGAAAAGAAAAGCATCCCCAGAATATTATACTGAACGGATGCTTGTCAGTACTTACTGCTAAATTCAAAGAGCTTTCAAAGCTTCTTCAGATTATAGATCGCTTTTCCTTTGGATTTAGCTCAAGTTTCGTTTCATCGGAGAAGATAACATTCAGTAAAAAAAAATCAGGTGAGTAACTTTTATCGAACAGCACTGTATTTGACGGAGTTTGGTATACTGTCAATCTTCTAGAGGTTTTTGTATTAATGCAGGCGTCACTCAAAAGTCTATTCATAGACATACGTTGTTTCTAATGTTCATCATTGACCTTCCTAATGACATCTGTTCACAATTCAGTATCTCTGCTGATGAAACATCTATTTACTCCTGTCTTAATTGTAAACCTGATCGGTTTGATTAGGTCAAAATCACAGCTGATCTAAAAATGAACTACTGTCTGCTGTTATCTGGGGCAAGGAATGGCTTGTTAATTTTAACGTCTCCGAAACTGCTCACTAGTAATCGTCTGAGAAAACACTTTCTACTTTCTATCAGCAAGGCTAATGCAAACTCCCAGGAGAGTGACTTATCTCAGCTTCTTTCCGGCGACATGAAGGGGAAAGAATATATAGAATTATTTGCTAAATCAACTGCTAGGAAAGTTGGTTCCCTGTGTTGTGCTATAGAATTTTCTCGACTGAATCTACAATTCGTCTATATTCTGAATATTGATGCCGCATATGATCCGGTGATCCTGTTTTATGTTTAGAGATTCTTCATCAAATACAAAGAAGACTCTTCAATGTCATTGGTCACGATCTGGCATCTCGACTTCAGTCACATTCTCAATGACGTAAAGTAGCTTCGATGTGCCATTTCTACAAATAATTCTATGGTAATTGTTCTGAAGAACTCTCATTTTTCCTACCTAGCCTCTATGAATTTAAGCGTATTACTCTATTGGCAACGAGGTGTCATCAATTTGCAATTAAATTTGTTGAATGTAACCGTAAGTTCTATGATGACAGCTTCTATTGCACCTCTCGCTTGAAGAAACTTTCTTCTTGTTCCCCAGTCAGTCGTTACCTTCTGTTTTCTAAATTTCTCTTCTTTTATTTTTATCTCTCCTTATTTCACACTCAGTAACCACCTGCGTGTTAGTGGCTTTGTTTCCTTGCTTGGGGTGAAAAGATAATAAAAGTGCCAGCTACTGTAGGGACCAACCGAATGTAAATTTTAGTGTGTGTAATTTCTCTGTAAAATCTCAGGAAATTGCCAAGCCTCCTTTGGGTCATAAGTCCGCGGACCAACTTTGAAACCTCCCGACACGAGTAGGAATTAGCACCATCACGCACCCTCCACATAACTTCTTAATTCACCAAAAAGTCTAGGAAAGTGTGAATAGAAAAGAATGAGAGAAACTTAAAGCATAAACATACAAAATAATCAATCAAGAAAGACTGAGAGAGAGAGAAGGAAAAGAAAACGGAAAGATGAAAAGAGAGAAAGAAATAAAGAAAGAAAAAATAGAAAAAAGAGGGGAAGAAAAATAATGGTAAATAGGGATGGAGAAAAAAAGAAAGAAAGAAAGAAAGAATTCGAATTTGAGCAACGAAAGAAAGTAAAAAGAAAGAATGTTTAAATGATTTGAAAACGGTATGAAAAGAAAAAGGAAAGAAAGAAAGAAAAAGGATAGAAAAAAGAGTAGAAGGAAAAAGAAGAAGAAAAAATCAAAAGGAAAAAAAAAGAAAAAAACTACTAGAAGAAAGTAAGTAAGAAAGTAGCAAGTAAGGAAAGCAAAGAAAGAAGGGGTGGTTGATGAGGCATGATCTACTTTTATTTATTTTCACGTACGGCTCACGAAACATTTATCACGTGCAATACCGGCCATGTCCGGCTGGTCGATTCAGGCCAGCCGCTCTATTGTCCGATTGTTTCCTGACTGTCGTTTGAACAAAAAGCATTTCCCTCACCACATCTTGATGTTTTCATTCGCTCAATGTAAATGAATTGACCCCCAAAGAACCCTGAATGCCGGATGTTTAAGACGATTCATCGGCGCGTGAAAGATAGGCCAATCATTTCTGGTAGAAGGTGGAGGCTGATGTTGCCGGGGTTGGATCTTCCGAAAAGCGTTGAGACACACGATAGATGACCATCTGACACGAACTAAGCGCGCTTCCACTTGTCAGCTTCAGATATGGAAAATAAAACCAGTTGGCGCCTGCCGTTGCACATTGGTTAGCAAGCTCTTCTCGCACCATATTTCGCGCGTATTGTCAGTTCCTATCCGCACCGAGTGCCCTATTATTGCGACGTTTTACCAAAATAATTGAATCTTTGTAAGAAGGCCAACAGAGATTTTCGCCGGTACATATTCCGTATTTTAACATCTTTGGTTGCGTGACCAAAATACGGAACAATGCTAAAACACACACACACACACACACACACACACAGAGAGAGAGAGAGAGAGATATTATTAGCATATTTGTAAAAAAATAATACAACGTTGTTCTAAGAAGAAGAATTATTTAATGTAGTGAGATTCAAGACGTAGGCGATCATGACTTTCTACAACTTCATTCTATTTTGAAAAAAATCTTTGGCAACAAAGAAAAGAATACTGAAATGTTACGTGACATATTTTCTTCTTTACGGCAGCGAATGTTGGACGATTTCCTCAAAGATGAAGAAGAGACTAGAGGCAACAGAGATGTGGTTACAGAAGAATGCTAAGGATATCATGGCCCGAGGGGGTGAGCATCGGTGAGGTCTTAGAGAGGTTGCAAACAAGGAAGAGGCTTATACTTAACATCAGAAAGAGGCAGCTGAAGTTTCTGAGACACATAATGAGGAAGGAGGGTCCGGAGAATTTGATACTCACGGGTCGAATAGCGGGAAAGAGAGACAAGGGAAAACGACGTGTGACATACCTGGCGGACTTTAGCAAGTGGATGACAGAACGTGGTCAGGGGGAGGAAGTAGAGGGAAGGAATTTGTTGAGATCTGCAAGGTATAGAGGGAGGTGGAAAGCCATGATCGCTTACATCCTGAAAGGACATAGCACATAAAAAGAAGAAAGAATTTTTTACGTTTTACCACCCTTCTTTGTCCCTTTTGTACCAGTCATTGATACAAACTCGTTAAGTTGCTTAATGTTTCCTCTTAATTCTCTTATCTTCAGTATGAGTGTTAAAGTCCTTTTTCTTTTCCTAAAACTTCCTCATTGCTCACATGTTCTATCCATAGTATTTTCTTCGTCTGTAGAACTCCAACTCAGTCTGTACAAATCTGGTTACAGTAATCTGATTTCTGTTGTTCTAAGTAATAGTTTTAGCTCTTACTGTTTATCGTTATCCAACTTTTTCTATCTAATCATTTAAGTGGATTAATCTCTGTTTACTCCCTTCTTGACTTGCCTTCAATATATTCTGAGCATGTTAGATTTGCTAAGCCCTCGTACCTGTTGCAAAAATATATCTCTCTTTCTGATTGTAACTCTAGTTGATCAGACTTTTTTAACTGTTTTCTTCTCTGACCTAGATTTAACAGCTTAGTGGGGAGGAAAAATATGTCTGGACATATGCAATGCCTTGAAAAGTAAACTAGTGACGTTCCATTTATCACCGAGAGGATCCTGAATTTTCGCCTATCGTGATGAACAGGTGTTCTCTCAGGGAGTCTGTTATGGTGAAATACACCTATTCTATAGTTAATAGACTCTCCAACCTAATATAAGTAGAAGTAGTAAGAGAAACAAGAGTCAGTCGCTCGCTTTCTCGACCGTCTCTTCGGTTGAACTCTCTGCCTTCGAGCGGGGAGGAACCCGAACGAGGCTACGCCGAAGGGAGGAGTCTCGTTCAGGGAGGTAAACCGACCCTGAACCCACTTATACGGGTTCAAAGGATATATTTTTGGCCGAGCCCACGGGCTCGGAGATCCCACGTTAAAACGCCCTTGTGTCACATGATACCCTCGTGGGGGAGTGACTAAATACTAGTCGATGTCGGACGACCGGCTGAGCGGTTGAATTCTCTGCCTTCGGGTTGGGAGGAACCCGAACGATGCTACGCCGAAGGGCGGAGTCTCTTTCGGGGAGGTAAACCGACCCTGAACCCGTTTATATCCCACGTTAAACCGGCCTTGTGCCACATGATACCCTCGTGGGGGGGGGTGAGTAAATACTATTCGATGTCGGACGACAGTAGTCGACAGTTAGTCGAATACGTAAGTAGTCAGCGACCACAACAAAATTACTCTGCGTAATACCTATTATATCAAGTTCCTAAAGTTTTGTACGTCGAACCTATTTTAGGACCGACTTAGTACAAATACAAGCCTTCACTGCGAAATAACTCCACAACAGAGTCCCCCTTGTCTTGAACAAATCTTGGGACTTGAGCTCAATCCAAACCTCAAGTGGAACACGTAAATGCAATCCATGGTTAAATATGTTGGAAAAATGATCGGTTCTCTGCATCACTCTTGAAAATACCTGCCATCCTTTACTTTTACAAAAGCCAGTATTCACTTTCCAGTTACGATAGATTCCAAAAGCGTCTCCACGTCCTTGTGGGTGATGAATTATTTTCCACCTTACAGCCCCTTTCCCACAGACGTAACGTTGCAAGCCTCTCGCTAATCTGTTGTTATTTTCATAGAAATGTTGACCATCTACATTCCTTAGTCCCACCAAATCTAACCTTCACGGCTAAGTCCCGCCATGTCACGCACATTATAGCGAACGGCTTTGAAACCCTTCGTATTTCATTGGTGAGATGTAAGTTCCAATCGAGTAGTTTCTTCTCACGAACCACTGTTTTGTGGAGTCGATTTTAGAGGGAAAGTTTCCGCGATCACTACAATCTGTTCAAGTAAACGCTATTTCCCCCGCATAAACTGCACCTGTTACCTCTTGCTCTGTAACCCCCTACATCGAGTGGCCTTTGCGCCTTATGAAAATTATTGTAAAAGATGTAGTTCCCAATTTTCCTTAAAACTTGCTCCTTGTCCACATGCTTTATCCTCGATATTTCCAAATTATATTTATATGAACAAAAAACTTACGTGTATTTCATGTACGTTTAAACATCATTTTTAGCCCCATGACCGGGTGTGGGCGTAGGTTTTCTTTTCCGGCTGAGCACCTTATCAGTTCCCTCTGAGTTGGTGGGGGGGTATTCATTTATGCGTAGCGTGTTTGGGCAAGTTGCCTTGACGGATGTTATAATATCTATCAAATTTATTGATTGAGAAGAAAGCTTTATTTCTCAAAGTACTACATAAATTCTTATTTATAAATAAATACGAAAGATGTTGAGTACAAAAACATAGATGTGATTAAGACATTATCACATACACTTGAATAAACTATTATTTTTTTGTGATGTCAACGAATACTCGTTGTCACTTTCGTAATGCGGGTTGTAGTAGAGACTTTGTAATCGCAGGTACAACGATAGTAACGCTGTTGAACAAGGCTAGTGTCAGACGCCTTCGAATAACACTCGCACTAATATTAGTTGCTCGATAATACTCGCTTGGAAAGTGTTATGGTCCGGTTCCTTGTACCACGGTGATAGTCCAAGGTAGAACCAATAAAGAAGAACTCGAACACGGATATGGAATAACACAGATATATTACAAACTGGAATATATACAGAGAAGTAGAAAGTGTTAGTACGAACAATCAGGTTTAGTAGTAATTGTCTGAACGCGACTCTGTTTCGGTTTGCCTCTGACACGACTGACTGACTCGCTCGCTCTGACTGACTGACAGACTCCTGCCGGACCTCACTCCAGACTTCAGACTCAACAGTATTTAGTCCCCCACCACGAGGGCATCATGTGACACAAGGCCGGTTTAACGTGGGATCTCTGAGCCCGTGAGCTCGGCCAAAAATATGCCCTCTGAACCCGTATAAACGTGTTCAGGGTCGGTTTACCTCCCCGAAAGAGACTCCGCCCTTCGGGGTAGCCTCGTTCGGGTTCCTCCCCGCCCGAAGGCAGAGAGTTCAACCGATCAGCCGGTTAGCCAGTCAGCCGGTCGTCCGACTTCAGACTGAACTCCCTGCTTCCTCTTGAGGCGCAGTATTTATTACGTATGGAATAGTCCATTATGTTATTATGGGTAAGGTCCCATAACAGAAAGTAACCCGTAGAGGGATCCGTTATAGAGAAATAGTATAGTGAATAGAGTAGAGAATAGCGGTTCATATAGTAATAAAGGATAGAGTAGAAATAACGATCCGTGGATGATAGAGGATAGAGTAGGTATAGCGATCAGTTAGACGTCACGTGACTTCCTACTTATGAGTTTCCTCTATGGTCACGTGGTCTACGTAATTTAATAATGGGATCGCCTGTGTTTGCTCACTGGCGATCTGTGTTCAAACTCAAGTGTCGGCAGCGACACTTTATTCCTGTATAACAATACTACATGTTGTCAGGATCGAAACTTCAGTCGCAAGAGCAATAACAAAAACAAGAAGACAGAAACAAAAGAAAGAGACTTAAGGACACGGAATTTGAGCTATCGCGAATCGTACCTTGAGGGCGCTTTTGTCATTCTAGAAGATCTATTGATAAGTTATTTACACGTCTAACCACTGGACTTGGAGTGATATATGGTATTTTTTTTTAAACGTGGAATGTCCATATACGTACACAGGTACAAATATTATACGGTCCCCATGAATACTGCCATGGTGGTATCGGTATTTTATCGACCCCTTGACTTTAGTGCAATGATAGAGGTTCTACTGCAAGGTTGGCATCCTCGGCATCAACCAACTCACATGTTCTATCCGAAGATAGGACTACGGCATTGAGGCAAAGTATTCGCTGCAGAAAGAGCCTACGAGCGGATTAGTATTTACTCGACCTTCCACGCACAGTGACGGGACGTGGCGTTAGACCGTTTTAAAGTGGAAAGCTCAAAGGCGTGCACATGAGCAATAACCCGATGCCCTCAACCAATGTTGCGCTCATATTGATGTTCCACTGACCTTCCTTCTTTGATGCAATGAGGAAACTGCTGCCTCAGGGTTGCAATCTCCGGGACCAAGCATCCCACAAAGTTTTTACGTTAACCACCCATAAAGTGAACAACAGCACTGAGGTAAAGAGTATTCGCTCGCAAACTGGTTACTGGTTTACTCATCAACCCACGGTGACGAGGATTGACACAAGGTCGGTTTAAAAGTTGGGGGCCCAAGTTCCTGCACGTGGACTAAGGTAAACCGGTCCTAGTAACTAACGTCGATCTGGCGTTGATATTCCACCAACCCTCTTTGGGGAAAGAGGGAGGTACTGACGTAAGGCTAGAATCCCTGGGACCAAGCAGCTCTTAAGGCTTTACCGTGGCTTACCCGAAGACAGATCAACGGCTTTGAGATTAATGCATATTTACATCAGACATAATCCGTTCGCGAATTGTATATTTATTGTATTAAAAATACAATTGTGGCACAAGGTCAAAGGGGTAATGGGGTCGTCACTGCCTATCCTAAACTTAGCTAATTTGATTCGTGAATCATTCATTCGTTACAATTAAATCAAAAGTAGTTTCACGAACTGACCATTCTGTCTTGTGCACGGTTGCAGAATGACGTCATCGTATAATTGTCGCCATTTATAATAAATGGCCTCGAATCCCGGCCGTTTTTTCTTGTTATACATATTACGACCTCCTTCAAACTTCAACGGTCATTGATATTAAATTTTTCTGTTTTCGACTTTAAATTTTCTTTTCAATTCCTGTTTCCCTTAAAAGTTCCTTTTTGTTCAAATGTTCTGTTTATAGTACCCTGGGTATTCGTATTTGGAACCACGTCCCAGGTCTCGTCATGTCGTGATTGTCCTGTATTCGCAGTGACATATATTAGGGACTGTATCGAAGTTCATCATTGGTTTATTTGATTTGATTTTGCTTTCATTTATTTTTATTTATTTTTTAAAATCTTTTCACCCCAAGTAAGGCGATACTGCCACTAGGACGCAGGGGGGTTACAAAGAGTGAAAAAAAAAAGAAAGAAAATTCTTTAATGAGGAGAAGTGAAGGAAAGGACAATAAAGGAACAGGATTCAGGAAGACAGAAGATGGCGACTGACGTTGCACTTAAATTTTTGAAGATTGTTGTTGATAGGGAAGCAAGAAAGCGCAAGGGATTTCCAACGGAGAGAGGTGCGTGAAATGAAACTGTTAGAATAAAAAGGAACGATTGCTTCAAATTAGTTCAACACTAAGACATTGAGACCTAGTTGCCAATCTAGTACCCCGCTTTAATTTCTAAGGAAGAAAAGCTCATCAGAATATGAAAATGATTGTAGAAAAGACAGAGGAAAACCTCGTCTCTTCGGTGACAAATTGAGAGAAGTTGAGATGCCAGATCAGGATCGATTACATCACATAGCCTTCTTTGAGTTTATTATAAGTATAGAGAGTTATTAGAATCTCGAAGATAGTAAAACTAAAAGAGAATTCCATTCCAATTTTCTTATTAAAAAAAACATGTATAACTATTTATTGATTGACCCTTTGTCTTTAAACAAATCTTGTTACATGTCGGCTGCTTTGTTCGAATTCTTGAAGAGGCGGAAATTTAAATATTAAACATGTCAACAGGCAGGCGTTTATAACTTGAAAGCTTTTCAAATCGTATTTTATAATAATCGTTAAAGATATATTAAAGAATTAAGAATATATTTTAGCAAATGTTTGTTCAATTAAGTATATATTGAACAAGCTTTTTTTCTTATTACGTTTGTCATTGAAAGAACATATGTCAATAAATGATATCAAGTAATCTGATTGGCTTTTATAAAGGCATAGAAATTTACTTAATGATAATCGAAAAAAATTATACGAAGAATAAAAATTTAAATTAATTGTTTAGATTGACACGAAAACGTTTAAAGGAAAGGCGGTTGCCAGTCAATAATTTCAATGTTATATTTCAGATTGGTATAGTAAGCGTCCAAAATGGCAGGGAATATTTTACTTATGGATCGCTAACACTGCGTAGGTTTAATGTATTACTCCACGCCAGTTTTGCGTAGAATGAGCCTGAAAGGTCTGTGCTTCCGGTTAAAAAGGTGTTACACAAGCACATACACACACATACGAATATAATGTATAAAATTTGTTACGTTTATAAGCGAAAAGTGCTCAATATTGCAGAAAAAATGCTTGTAGGGTCAATGGACTGAAAACTGCATGTCGAATTTCGCATTTTTTTCTTATCACGTTTATCATTCAAAGAACATATGTCGATAAACGTTACAAAGGAATCCTATTGGATTTTATAAAAGCATAGAAATTTACTTAATGATAATCGAAACAATTTATACGAAGAATAAAAATTTAAATTAATTGTTCAGATTGACACGAAAATTGTTGTAACCTAGAAAAGGTTACTGAATAAGGAATAACCAAAATGAAGGTTGGAAATGAAATGGTAGTCTTTATAACATCAACAAAATACAATACTCGCCAGCGGCGTGAAGTAGGTAAACCACTGCTAGTGGTAGACTACTTAGACAGCATATTAGCCCCACTTACAATAGTGTCCAACGTATTTATGAGGATTGGGGCATACCAATTAGTGTTCATAGGTATATAGCAAAAACGTTTAAAGAAAATCTCTCACCAGGCAGTGTTCGTTTCAATGTCCACACACTTATACTTATCTCTATATTTAGGCAATGGTCACATCGAAATCAACACTAGAAGGTAACTATCAATTTCAAGTATAAAGTGATGGCCTGTATATTGTTTCAAGATTGAATCGGCAGATTATCAAAATTTTGCAGGATATTTAACCCCTTTGAGTCCTGATCACCGATTTACCGGTGGCAGGGAAAAATGTCGTAATGCCCAGCCACCGGTTGACCAGTGGTAGAGAAAAATGACAATGCACAATCACCGGTTGAACGTTTGTTAAACACTTGTAACTATTTTTATATCTACCATGAAACATTATATATCAATTATTTGCGAATGTTGACTCAGGAGCTCAAGCAGAATAGTTCAAATTATTCAGTAACGCATGGCTCAAATGATTAAAACAAAAAAGTATTTTTCTGATTGTAAAAATTTTTGGCCGATAATAATGATTTACTAATAATTAAACCATGGTTGTGGGGGAAAAGGTTTAGATTGATACGTTTACGAAGGGCAGGTGAATACAGCGAACCGTACTGGAATTGGAACGCGGAGAACCGATTTCAAGTTCCGAAGCGTTATTCTTTACACCATCTGTCCATCCAACACCTGATATTCCCAAATGGTCACCTATCTAGGCACAGACCAGGCTCAACGTTGCTTACCTTTGGTTATTTCACTTTGGTGTTTTGATCTTATATGGCCTGAAGCACAATATCTTTATCTTCAAGCGATACTGAGCACTCTTCTCTCATGAATATAGAAAACTTAACTTTACATAGATATATGATGTCTGTGTATTTTAAATATATATAGATATATCATACACTAGCAGTATAACTCGTCTTCGACCGGGTGTTTCATTATTGGGAATTTTTGCCGTTTGGAGCAGTTTAAGTTTAAAGTCAGCCTACCTGAAAATCAATATTAGTAAAAACAATTGAAGCATATCCTCAAAGGGGGGGTATCAATTTGAATGAGTGTGGACCTGAAATGGGAACTGTATAATAATATATAATATCATTGTAATAATTTAAACTTTATTTTTATTAAATTTTTATGAAAGATATATATCCAGCAACAGGGCACTTCCAGGCGGTGTAATGGTTAGCAAGCTTGTCTCGCTAGAACAATTACGGCTGTGTAGCGAGTTCGGTCTTCACTGGGAGCCCATACTTTCGGCCTTGTGCCATATCTAAGCTACGCTTGGAAAATAGCTATATATCCAAGAACAAATAGTAAAACACCCATGCATACATACATACACACACCTTTTGAGAATTACAGATATAGATAAGGCCTCCGTCGGTCAGGGTTGACTATGGTTAGCATCCTAGTTATCTGCTTGGCTAAAAACATCGACGTCTGTGCCTGTAGAGGCCGATACGGGAGTGACACGCTCTGTTGCAGAGGTCGCATATGTGTTTTGTCTCTGGTCTGTTGGAGCTGTCACTTTGCTTTCTGTGTATACGCCTTTCCGTGGTGATGTGTCAGCTTCTTCTTCCCTTTGGCTTGAGGTGTTTGGTCACTGTTCCTCTTCATTTGGATCGTATGGCTGCCAGGCTCTCCCAGGACTCTGTGTTGATGTTCACAGCTTTCATGTCACCCCTCACGACATCACGGCGGGTCTCCTTCCAGAGGCCAGTTCTCCATACAGGAGGTCTTTGGGGATGCGGCCGTCTATATCAATATATATTCATTCGATTCAAATATCAGGTTTTTCTAGGCGGGGCATGCATAATAAATTGCAACAGTCTTTTCCTGCAGTCTGTCAAACAGGAATATATACAGGGGTGCAAAAGTAGGTATACATCAGTGAAAAACAAAAGGTGCACACAAAACGTATTGTATTGATTATACAAACATCAATAATAAACATATCAATCCCTCAAATGTTCAGACTATTTCACCACCACCCCCGTCATTCATTCGCTCCCCTTTACCTGCAAAATATGTATTATTATTATTTATTAAAAAGTAGAAATTATAATAAATGTAAACATTTACACTATTTGATATGAAGAGTTGAGTGTTCCATATGTTCACCATAGGAGAATGAATAAAAAAAAATCTTGGAGAGTCGAATTACCAAGAGGGATTTACTGAAACTGAGATATCCAAAGGCATTACTTGTGGAATTACAACAATCTACTCTCGTGGAATAAATAAAGGGGTCGATTCGAAATTCAAACAAATATCACCTGAAGAAGGCCGGAGCGTACGACGGCCGAAATGTCGTGAATACGGCAATAAAGATGAGGACAACAGTTCGAACAATGGAAACAAGTTTTTTTTTTTTAAAATTAGGCAAGTTTATTTATTTTAAAACAAAACGTGTTCTGTTTCTGATTTTTGGGATTTTCTGAATTTTATTTTGGGCTCTGGAAAGCTTTGGGGACAGATAGCTGATAATTGTTTACGCGGTTGTGCTTACGCTCACGCTTTCAACCTCTTTCCAGCCTTGACAGACTTCATAATTGTTTACGTGGTTGTATTACAGACTTTCTGCTCTTCAAAATCTTTCCCACAAACGCAAAGTTTCCCGCCTTTCTCTGCCTTAATTTCCATGGCAAATGTACAGATGGGCCCCAGGTAAACGGATGCAAAAATACCATAGCAAAGAGTAGAAGAAGCCCTGTAACCTGAGAAAAGGGAGATCGTGATTTTTTCAGGGTTATTCATTAATCGGAACAGAATTAACGAGACATATTTTTGTTTGAAGCTGTTACGCGTATTTCTCGTCAATGGACGAAGTTAATGCAAAATGAAAGAAAATATTCGTTTCAAAATGCTCACGCGTAAATATTTTTTCCTCAGCTTACTTCGTTTTCGTTTCATCAAATTCCAGAGGAAACTTGAAGGTCATTATCGATGACCTTCAGTTTAAGTTGACGATCGGGCAGACATTTGTCGATTGTGTACGCGCATTGAGTCATGACCGGAGGTTCGATACGTTTGGCCAATTGCTGAACAAGACTCTCTTTTGTTCGAATTTTCATATACTCGTTGCTCTTGCTGATTGAAATTGAATTCAGAAATTGCAAAGGAAAAAGTTTTTTTTTTCTTTCGTTTTCTGTGTTTCTTTACCTGGCTTCTTTCTTTGTCCTTTATTTTGTCATTCCTAATTTCATTCTTCTTATGCCTGGCTATGAAGGTTCTTTTCTTTCATGTTGGCAGACAGCACATCTTTTCTAAATTTTATTCATTTCATCTTTGTCTACGAGGTTTTTTCCTCTTCCCTTCTTTCTTTCTTTCTTTCTTTCTTTCTTTCTTTCTTTGTCTGGGATTTTTCATCCATCTTATTTCTTTTATTCTTGTATAATAAATTCACGTCTTTTCCCAAATACCATATCTTTCATACCTTTTCTTTCATTTATTATTGCTTACTAACTTCACGTCTTTTCTAAATTTAATTCTTTTCACATCTGGCTACGAGATTTCTTTCTATATTTTATTTTATTATCTAGATTCTTTAATTCATTCTTAGTTATTGACGTCATATTTTTTTCATAACTTACTTTATGTGGGCTCTTTCTTTTTTTCTTATCAAATGATTTCACGTCTTTCCTAAATTTAATTTTTTTCATATCTGGCTACGAGGTTTCTTTCTTTCTTTCTTTCATTCTTTTTTCATTTTTGTGCTTTCTTTCTTCTTTTCTTTCTTTGGTTATCTGGATTCTTTCATTCGTTTCTTTCTTATATTCTTATTCAATGAATTCAGATCTTTCCTGAATTTAATTCTTTTCATATCTGACTACGAGGTTTCTTTTCTTTTCTTTCTTTCTTTCTTTCTTTCTTTCTTTCTTTCTTTCTTTCTTTGGTTGTTTGGGATTTTTCATTCATCTTATTTCTTTTATTCTCGTGTAATGAATTAACGTCTTTCCCAAATGCCAAGCATTTCATATCTGGCTACAAGTTTTATTCCTTTATCTTTCTTTCTTTCTTTCTTTCTTTCTTTCTTTCTTTCTTTCTTTCTTTCTCATTCATCTTTTTTTCATGGCATTTATTTCTTCTTTCTTTCTTTCTCATTCATCTTTTCATGGCATTTCTTTCTTTCTTTCTTTCTCATTCATCTTTTCATGGCATTTCTTTCTTTCTTTCTTTCTTTCTTTGGTTATTTGGATTCTTTCACTCTTGTTCTTTCTTTATTCTAGTATAATGACTTTATCTTTCCTAAATTTAATTCTTTTCATATCTGGCTACGAAGTTTCTTTCTTTCTTTCTTTCTTTCTTTCTTTCTTTCTTTCTTTCTTTCTTTCTTTCTTTCGTGATCTGGATCTATATATGTGAGCGAGACGTTTAAAACACACCGGATGTGACATGGTAGTTTCATTTACAAAGGGTGACGGATTTCCGAACCCTTCCGAAGAGCATGTATTCTTTATTAAGTATCTCGAAAATACAGGTTGGCTGTCGCAATTTACACTGTTTTAAAGAAAAACAGGGCGACTACTCAATCATGGGTATCCAAAAAAAACATTTTGGTATTGGAGGATATGTGGTCACACACACACACACACACACACACACACACACACACACACACACACACACACACACACACACATATATATATATATTCATAGTTGAATCAGACCAGGAAAAAGTAGTATTAAAAAGTGCTCAATACACGTGTGAAAAAATATAAATAAAAGTAAAAATAAAGCATTTAGAGATTTTATATATTTTAGAGCTTTATACATATATATATATTATATATATATATATGTGTGTGTGTGTGTATTCAATCCTGTTCATTATCAATATTTCCTCATTATCTATCTATTATCTATCTATATACCTATCTTAATCTTTTCATATCTTTGTCTTCATAGTTGTTTGCATATCTGTCTATCTATCTACTTCAGTCTCTGCATATCTATTTACCTTCCAGTGTCTTCATTATCAATGTGCCGTCATTACCTTTCTATCTATTTAAATCTGTTCATAAGTGTGAGAAAAGAAATTGGTAGCATAGAATCTTCTTTGGATGGTATCTAGGATCTCTAGATATATAGCGAGAGTACCAGACCACATGTGGCAGCAACGTTATAAACATGGACAAATAGCAGACTTGTAAATATGCAAACAGAATCAGAGGAAAAAATTGTCTAGCACTACACCGTGAACCAACTTTCACTCTCATGGAGGTTAGCATCAGCCATACTCATGGAAGGTAGAAAGGGGTCTTTCAGATGATTAATAGAGAGCAGTTGAATTTTGGAGGCGTTAAAACAAACTTTGTCTCAGTTAGCAACAAACTGAAATTCGTTTATTATATCAGCTGCCAATTTGACTTTATCGGACCGATCAAGCTTAGTATCGAGTCAAGAGTAAATGCCTGTGTTATTAGCATAGATAGCAAGTTGAGAGCTGATGCCATCAGGATGGTCGTTAATGGAAATTAAAAACAAAGTAGGACCGAGGATAGAGCCCTGGGGACACCTGAATTAGTGGAAAATGATCTAGAAGAGTGGCCGTTCAGGAAGGCTTTCATTTCATGATTTGATAAGAAACACCGGGTCAGATGGAAAATTTGAAAGGGAAGCACTGTAACTTTTTCGATTTTTGAAAAAAAGATCTGCATGCCAAACCCTGTTGAACGCTTTCGAAATGTCCAAAGCAACAGAACAAGCATTACAATTCTTATCGAGAGTTTGATAGACTCTTTCCGGAATTATTGTCAGTACATCAGCAGTTTCCCTAGAGAGAAGAAAACCATAATGATTGTCTGAAAGAAGGCTCTTCTGGGTGAGATACTTAATCAATTCAGTATTGATTAGGGCCTCTAGTAGATTCCCCCCAAAATGGTAGAAGGCTAATAGGCCTGAATTCTTAGAAACTGGAACAACAAACGATAATTTTCAGCATGCCGGAAAGCAAAACAAGGTGAGGCCTTTAAAAAACATTTTTGACAGAAAGGGAGCCAGTTCGTGCGCACAATTCTTAAGGTATAATTACAGGAATAGCATTATGTCCACATGCTTTGTAGGGATCAGGTTAAAGATGATAGCAAAAACTATAGAAAGGTTTATATGCATATTACTCAACAAAGACTCGGTTTTCAGTGGAACGTTAGATAGAGATATTTCAGATGTGTCAATAGAAGAGTTAAAGAAGAATTTAAGAGCGAAACATACAGCTTTATCAGCGAAAGATGTTAACACCCCAAATTCGTTGAAAAGAAATAGAAAACTTATTTAGTATACTATTGCAGAGCCGCTTGTTGTTGGATGCAATACAGTGTCTCATTCCATCCGCACACAGACTTAGCTCTTCGAGGACAAGTTTGCCTTTATTACGTGCTGCCACAAATAGGCATTTGTTAAGATGGGGACTGTCTCGCTGATATAACCAGAAATAGTGGTTCCTGTGGCTATAGCAGTAGAACTTGCTGGAGAGCACCATTGAGAAGATTTAAGTTTCACCTGGTATTTTCCAGAAGGAATGGAAGAATCTATACCGTCTTTGACCCAAGAGGAAAACACTGTGGTGCAATCCTCTATATAGAGGATATAAATGTTAGTCCAAGGTAACGGAAGGTGGCCTCATGAATTGGAGGTTCATGTATAATATATGATATGAACGTGATCCGAGGTGCCAAGAGGACAGTGCTTGAAAGCTTGATGACAGATAGGAGAGGAGGTAAGAAATAAAAAATCTACAATTCGAATTAGAGATTGAACAATGGAGAAGTTAACATAAGAAACATTAGGGAGTTTAAGCCCATACATATATATATATATATATATATATATATATATATATATATATATATATCAAATATGTGGTGGAGTTCAATTTATATTACAATAAATCATTCATACGAAAAGTAGTAAAGTTAATAATATAAATACTTTTTGTATGAATTTTCTGTCTTGTGGTAAGAAGTTGCCTCACAGTTTCACGTACGATTTCATTTTCAAGTCTTTTTTTTTTCACTGCACTTTGGACGGTAATAGCTGAAACTCTTCTCTCACGTGCCAAACGTCATATGGATTGAGTCGGATCTTTTCTCATTGGTTACTTCAGCTTTAAGTTGAAGTGGTGGTTCCTCTTCCTGTTGTGACCTCCTGATCCAGTTTTCCTCTTTACTATTTCCTCTTTTTTTAAACATATTTGCCGTTCTCTTGATGGTTCTTGAATATACTTTTGAAGATGGACGGCAGTAAATACACACACACGCGCACACACACACATACACACACACACGCACATATATATATATATATATATATATATATATATATAGATAGATAGATAGATAGATAGATACTGAAGTAGATACATAAGCAAACAACTATAGATATGAAGACTGAGATATGAACAGGTTAAGATAGATAGATAGATAGATAGATAATGACGTGATATAGATAATAAATAGGCTCGAAGATAGACAGGTAGATTTGAATATAATTGAATAGATAGATAGATAGATAGATAGATAGATAGATAGATAGATAATGGCGAGAAAAAAGATAATAAATAGGCTTGAAGATAGACAGGTAGATATGAATAGATAGATAGATAGATAGATAGATAGATAGATAGATAGATAGATTGGCATGTGTCCGATGAAGATTGCTTAACGGTTAGCGAACCGAGTACAAATTCGTGTCGAGGCTGTTTAATTCATTTCGCGCCAATACCCTTGAGAAAAGTATGCGTCCATCTTTCTTACGGCCATAGGTTAAATAGGAGCGAAGTCTCGGTTCATTCCTAGCGGCTGATAGCCATTTTAGGCGAATAAATGCCCAGTAAAAACAAATCTGGGAAGAGCGAAGTTTAAGTAGATTTACTTTCTTTTCATATTAGATTCATTGGCCATAAAACACGAGGAAATCTGCTCGAAGATTTCATAGCGTATCAATGAACACATCTTCCGAATAATGCGACTAGTTCTGCACCCAATTTGATTATAGTGAAGAGTAGCACTTTATCATTCTGTTGGTGAAGATATAATCGTACTCTTGCCATGTTTTTTCTTTACAAAATTAAGATTAGACCAAAACGGTAGCGGCTAGACTTGCTCTCTTTCTGACCTTAAGAGATTTCAGAATTGATTATGCGGTTGAGTGTTGCAGGCTTTCAGGTCTTCAAACTCTTTCCAGCATTTAGAGATTACAAAATTGTTTAAGGGTCTGCAACCTTTCCGCTTTTTAAGCGCTTCCCAGCCTTTAGAGATTTCAAAATTGTTCATGCGTTTTCAAGGTTTCCGCTCTTTAAGCTCTTCCCAGCCTTTACAGATTTCAAAATTATTCATGCGATTAAAAGCTTTCCGCACTTCAACCTCTTTTACCAGCCTTTAGAGATATCAAAACTGTTTATGCCTTTGCAAGCTTTCCGCTTTTTAAATTCTTTCCAGCTTTTAGAGATTACAAAAGTGTTTATACGGTGGCGGGATTCTCCGCCTTTCAACGTCTTTCAAGCATTTAGAGATTTCCAAATTTTTATGCGCTTGCAAACTTTCTGTGCTTCAAAACTTCTTTTTTTTTCGATGGCAGGATTTCCGCTCTTAAACTCTTCCAAGCATTTACAGATTTCAAAATTGTTCATGCGTTGGAAGGATATCCACTCTTCAGTCTCTTTCCAACCTTTAGAGATTTCAAAATTGTTAATGTTGTTTCAAGCTTTCCAGGCTTTACAAATTTTTTTTATGCGATTAAATGCTATCTCAGTTCAACCAGTTCCCAGCCTATAGAGATATCAAAACTGTTTATGCCGTTGGAAGCTTTCCGCTGTTTAAGCCCTTCTCAGCCTTTAGAGATTTCCAAGTTGTTTATGAGGTGACCGGATTTCCGCTCCACAACTTCTTTCTAGAGATTTCCGAATTTTTTACGCCTTTGCAAGCTTTCCGCTTTTTATATTTTAAGGTCTTCCCAGCCTTTAGGGATTTCAAAATTGTTCATGCGTTTTGCAATCTAGTTGATAGATTTAACCAGAAAAAGACAGATGAAATTTCTGACGCACATAGTGAAGGAAAAGTGTCTATAGATTTAGACACTCATAAGAATATTGACAAATAATAGCTAGCTACATAAGTATGTAGTCAAAGGGTTGTGGACGGATTATCGTGATTTGAAAGGTGTTGTTCTGTAATTATCAAGTACAGGCAAATAAATACTACTTTATTAAAAAAAAAAAGGAATGACGCATTCCAAAAGCTGGGTAGAGTATTGCGATGCAGGAGGATTTCATTGGTAACAAAGAAAAGAATATTGGGCTGTTACGTGACATCTGTCCTTCTTTACGGCAGCAAACGTGGAACGATTTACTCAAAGATGAAGAAGAGACTCGAGGCAACGGAGATATGGTTCTACAGAAGGATGCTAAGGATGTCATGAACCGAGCGTGTGCGAAAAGATGAGGTTTTAAAGAGGATGCAAACAAGGCAGAAACTTATACTTAACATCAGGAAGAGGCAGATGAAATTTCTGGGACATGTAACGAGAATGGAGGACCTGGAGAATCTGATACTCACAGGTCGAATAGAAGGAAAGAGAAACAAGGGGAAGCAACACATGACATACCTGGTGGGCTTAAGCAAGTGGATGACATAACGAGGTCTTGGGGAGGTGGCAGAGGGACGAAACTTATTGAGAGCTACACAGAAAAGAAACTACAAAACCTCCTACAGAAGGTAGGAAAGAAGAGCGAGAAGAATGGACAAAGAATAAAATACAAGATAAAATGCATAGTCATAAGTAAAAGGATGAGCCCGAAATGCGATTTGCTGGTCGGGGGCACTAAAATCAAGCATGCGCAGAAGTTTAAATATCTGAGAAGTGTTTTAACAGAGGACGGTAAGGATGACACTGAGATCCCAAGACGTATTGGGATGGCCAAGGATGCATTCCAAATGCTGAGCAGAGTATTGCAAGACAGGAGGATTTCTTAGATGACATAAAAAAAGAGTACTGACCTGCTACATGACGTCTGTCCTCCTATAAGGCAGCGAATGTTGGACGGTCTCCTCAAAGATGAAGAAGAGACTCGAGGCAACGGAGATATGGTTCTACAGAAGGATGCTAAGGATATCATGAACCGAGCGTGTGAGCAACGATGAGTTTTTAAAGAGGATGCAAACAAGGCAGAAACTTATACTTAACATCAGGAAGAGGCAGTTGACGTTTCTGGGACACGTAACGAGAAAGGAAGGCCTGGAGAATCTGATACATACCTAGCGGGTTTAAACAAGTGGATGACAGAACGTGGTCTGGAGGAGGTAGAAGTGGGAAAGAACTTGTTGAGAGCTGCAATGGATAGAGGGAGGTGGAGAGCCATGATCGCCTACGCCCTGAAAAGACATGTCGCATAAAAAGAAAAGTACTTCGAATTGATGTTCTTAACGCTTACTCACTTTCAACTGATTTAGGCACCTTATACAAATGGAGAAATATTTACATTTATATTAATTATGTATTGTATAATTCGAAATCCATAAAAACAAAAAGGAGAAACTGTGAATAAACTACTTAACAAGTTTGAGTCAATGTATGACAAAGAAAGGACAAAGAAGTATTGAAAAGTAACAAAAATTACTTGGGGTAGCAAAAGTCAAAATCTGGATCTGGTATATAATTAATAAGAACATATAATAAAAATGTTGCCAATCTCTGGTTAATACCAATTGCCTTGTAGAAATCAGTCAGTTATGTGCCACGCGCGATACGCGTTTAGGCTATTATGTATCGTTCGACACATGACTGACGAGGCAGATTTTTTTTCTGCAGTAGGTTGTCATTTCTTTCTGCGGTAGATCAGTTGCCAACCAAGGCTATTGTGGAAATATCAAATTGATAATAAAATCTGTAAATACGAAAATAACATTACAGTAGCAATGGATATATTTTATTTGTAATAAAAAAACTAAAGAATAATTTATCATTATTATTAAGTCATTCTCTTTTCAACTACATGTAAATGTAGAGATTTTCGTTTTTATGGATTTCGAATTATATAATAAATATTTGATATAAATGTAAATATTTCTCAATTTGTACACGGTGTCTAAATCAGTTGAAAGTCAGTATGAGTCCATGATTTCAATTCGAACTTGTATATCCTTTTTAAATAAAGCAATATTTATTTCCCTGTATTTCATAATTACAGAATCACACCTTTCAAATCACGATAATACGTCAGCAAGCTTTTCACCACATACTTATTTAGCCAGCAACAATCCAAATATGGCGTCGGTCACACAGAGAATTAATGAAACTTAAGTGTATTTTATTGAGACCACTGTTCGTCTCCGCGTCGGCCAGGCACACAATGCAGTCAACAAACGATGAAGCCATGTATATAACTCAATGTTACATGGTAAGTGAAGCGTAGATAGGCTTTCATAATAGGTGTTTCGTTACGTCTTTGTGTACGCAATAAAACCAAGGATTGTGTTCAAAGCACCTCGTGTAGGCGGTGACTGCTTTGAGGACATTGTGGTTTATAGAAAGTTTATTTTTGCAATTTTGTGCAGGAAAGTCAACAAAGAAAGAGTGAGTGTGTGTTTTCAAGGAGAAATATTTGGCGTGTATGCATAAGCGATAGGCGAGATGGAATAAAGCCAATAACAGGTTAAGTGATCATGAATACGTAAAAACATATATATATATATATATATATATATATATATATATATATATTGATTCAAACGCAATTTTAGTAGATACTTGCATTTGAAATATCTACTATAATATCGCTTTAATCTGTCAGATTAAAATAAATCCATTAATTCTCTATACATACATATATATATATATATATATATATATATATATATATATATATATATATATAAATCATTCGTATAAGTGGTTTCTTTTATGGTAATAGAGAATATATATATACACAACTGCCATGAATAGACAAAAATTAATTTTATTATTATCACTCGTGATGATAATAAGAAGTAAAACAAATATAATATGGTTGGTACCGGGAAGAGAAGGAGGAATCAAGAGATTCAACCAGAGACTCTGCCCGACTGCGACTCAGTCAACACATTCTCCAGGAACGGTCTTACCAGGAATATACAAAAGACTATATGTAAATATTGTGTACACTTTCTTGTTTCAATACATTTTGTTCTAAGTACCTTTTGTGTTGCATTATTATTTCATGCATTAGTCAAGTTTCAACAATATCAAACAGACAATTATTCATACATAGAAATACAAAAAAAAAACTTCATAAACAAATTTAAACCAACACTAAACAGATCATAACCCTCACACACATAAAAACATAACATACAAAAATAATGGCCAAATACACTGGTCGGACGACTCACATACATACATACATACACACACACACACACACACACACACGTATCCATGGAGAACGAATATATATACACAAACTGGCAAAAAATTAGAATACTCACAAGCACACACATGAACCCTACACAACATAGAAAGTGGGTATATATATATATATATATATATATATATATATATATATATATCGTGTATGTGTGTATGTATATGTGTGCGTATGTGTATGTATGTATATATATATATGTATATATATATATATATATATATATATATATATATATATATATACTGATTCCTTATAATAAGACAGTATGTATGTATGTTGCGGGAATATACATACTAGCAAAAACACACACACAAATTACACAAAAATGGAAATAGATCGAAGAAAATACAAGGGTCATAAAAAATAAGACGGAAGATATCCTTCCTCGCCCTTTCTCGGACCAATCCTAATTGTTTTATTACCTCTTAAGAAGAAAAAACACTTTCCACCAGTCCAAGAAGCACATTTTAGTTACTACTATACAAACATGACAATGGTTAGACATCGAAAAAAATAAGAAAAATTAATTACTTTAATAATATGTGGAAATACACACTCTTTGTCCGAAGAAGGTCGCGAGAACGGAAACACGTGTAGTAAAAATATGAAAATAAAGTATAATATATATCTAAAAAAAAATCCACATTTTAACTAAAAAGTTTGGGGTTTCTCTTCTTTTTAAAATATACAAATTTGTCTCGTTGGCACAACTACAACCTCTGACCCATCTCTCTCTCTCTCTCTCTCTCTCTATATATATATATATATATATATATATATATATATATATATATATACATATATATATATATATATATATATATATATATGCTGCTGGAATATACATACTAGCAAACACACACACACACACACACACACATATATATATATATATATATATATATATATATATACCGGAATCATTTCTGAATTAACAGAATATCACGAAAATGGCAGGTGTTATTTGCTTTTTACATATGTTTATTCAATTGTAGGTTCAATGTTGTTCATTTATTTATGTGATATTCACTGGTGCGCATGAGAAACATATAACACCTTAGTTTATAGTCTACTAAATCTAACCTAAAAACAACCAATGTAGTATATCAATTTAATTGCCAAGTGCAAAACTGCGTTTCTTCTCAAAAGAAGATAACGTAAAATTACACAACTATGACTATTTCACGTGATCCTTAAGTGATATCAGTGCCATCATTAGTTCAGGTTTCGAATATTCTTGCAAACTTTGGTCTGATGCTTTTGCGTATTTAGAGATTCTTGATGAAATACAGAGAAGAATCTGCAAAGTTAATGGGGTTGACATGGCATCTCAGTTTCAGTTATTTTTTCCCTGTGTCTTTTCTATAATACATTCATGGTATTTGTCCTGGTGAACTTCAGTCGATGGTAACGGGAGTACTAGTTTGGCAGCAAGGTCTCAACATTTTACAGTTGAAATTCACTTGTTATTGTCAGCTGAATACAAGCACTTTCTCAGAACAATGGTTACAAATGGCTTTGGGAGAATGAAATACGTAGGCCACAGCGACGACCATCTTTCTTCAAACCTTGTTGATTGGTGCTACCAAACCACGAACAGAGAACGGTGCAAAATAACAGAACTTACATCAAATATGAAGGACACGAAAAACTGAAATGGATGGCAGATGTAAATGAAAGGGAAAATAATGATATAATAATGATGTTAATATTCCACACTACTTCGAACAAAAGGTTAGGAAGGAATCCTACCATCAATAGTGGAAAGAGCAAGAACAGGTTATGGACTTGTTTTATAAATTTCAATCGACAGTGACATAAGCTAAATCGTCAATGAATGCCGGATGTTTCTTTATAGGAAAATGGCTGATATCAAGATTACCACTACTACAAATATATGCAGTTAAATGCGTATACCTGTTAAAATTAAAAGTAACTTTTGTTAGATTATTGTGTTGATTATTTAGAAAGACGATGTTGTTCTTGACCTGTTTTTTCTGTTCATATGTTTCTTACGATTTGCGCACTTCATCAACTTCGCCATTTTTCGTAACACTTCGTTAAACATTCCTTTTATATGCTGGGTTTGTCTGAATAAATAACCTTTTATACACTTAATCTTTTCTCTTTTCCTTCTTTCGTTGCAATTTCTATAGACTGGATCCAGTGACCAGAATTGAGGGAAATTCTTCATGCAGAAATAATTGAGTGATTTTGATAGATTATTTCAGACAATTAAATGTGTCGGTTTCATTTCCTTCGATATTTAAGAGAAAATATAATGTGCCGTGTGAACGATCGCGCCTCTCCACAACTTCTTATGCTTCGTAGCTCTTAGCAATAATTGTCTTTTTACAATCACTCTCATTCCATTTTCTGCCATCCATTTACACTTATTACGTAGGTTTCTTGTCATTTCCCTTTGTCTTTTTTTTTGCAAATATGTCTTGTGTGTGTTAAATATTCCAAGCTTGCTTTCATCATTATATATCCTAAAAAGTTCAATTGAATGTTGGTTAGCTTGCAATAGACTGGTGTAGTCACTTGAAGTTGCCTTCCAACCCTGAGTCATTTAATGGAGAGATATATGGGTGAATAAAGTCTACTCATGCAGATGTTTTGGGCAGGTCCATTCCAGCAAAGGGGACTAGCCCACCTGCTGCCAGTAGGTACTCTCCTATAAATGAGGTAGAATTAGCTGGCTTGCCTTTCCAAGGAGATACAAGAAGGCTGCTTTGACTCAGTTTCCTTCGAGTGTGGCGCATTACATTTTTGCTTCAGCCCAAGTCTATCAGGCTAAAAAAAAAAACTGTTTTTTTTTAATTTATTTTATTGAAAGATTCAATTACTTAGTTTTTCTTTGTATTTGTGCGTACTCGTTTTTATTTGTTTACTTTTTCTTTCTTTAACTTTGTTTTGTTGTTCTCGTTTTTATTTCAGGTTTTAGTTTCCTTTTTCGTATTATTTTAATTGTTGCTTATTTTGTGCTTATTAACTTTTATTTTTCACATTCTAGTTTTTATTTGTTTCTTTTTGTCTTTCGTTCGAATTTTTCTTTTGTTTTTTTTTTCTTTAAGAAAAAGCCATTTAAGTCGAAACTTTATTTTTTAAGCAGCGGTGGATAAATTCCACCATGGCGGACTTGGATGTATCGTCGGTGTCAACGCAAAATAAGTCATCGGAAAGAAAAAAAACGGCCTGGTCGGAAGACAAATCCAAAAAGGATTCATCTTACTATGATGAGTTAAGACCGAAATATGAGAAATATGTCCAGGGTAATGCATTTCTCACGATTCCGGAGGCCCTGGATGCAGTTAATGTAAAGATATTTTCTCTGCTGACCTCCGACGTGAAAAGTCGGAAACATGATTAGGGTCAGTAGGGAAACAATTGTAGAAGCCTTGAAAAGCCTTGATATTGCCCTAAAGGTGTTGGCAAGAAAATCTCATGCGATGTGGGAGATTTTACTAGGAAGTGAACAGAAAGCTAAAAGGATTGCTGGGAATACGTTAACCACACCGACGCTAAGGCTCCAAACCGAATATATGGGCACTAGACGGACTAAGATCACTGTGCACAGAGTGCTCGTGGATATAAACGAAGATCGGATGGGAAGCATGTTCCAAATAGAGGGGACCGAGACCATATTGTGGGTCGTGTGGGATTTTAGGGCATTGCAACAAGACATGATGTTGCATGTAAGAACCCTCAGCCTCCCACCAGCGACATTGGTAACAACTCCAGCGGCAACAACGGCAGTTCCTGAAGTAGCTGAAAAGGCGAAGGTTTCAGATGGTGATTAAAGGATAGTGAAGGGACGTTGGAAGAAAAGGGCACCCTCGCCTCCAAAACAAGATTTATCGTCCCCAAAGAAACAAAGCCACCCCCAGGAGCTGCAAAAGAAGGTGCAATGGTGATTGGAAGAGAAATAACGGAAAGCAGTCTCAAAAGCCTCAAAAACAGGATTTACTGTCCAAAAAGAAAAAGACAACCCCAAAAGCAGCTAAAGGAAACAGCAGACAAATCCTAAAACAACAACAACAGCAAGAACAGCGACAACAACAGCAGGAACAACAACAAAAAGAAGAAAAGAACAAGCAGGAGCAATCCGACGCGGAAATGGAGGTGGAACAAATGCCTCCCCCACCGTGCCTCTTCATTAAAGAGGAATAGGGAGGAGGAAGAAGAGGCAAAATGTCGGGTGAAGTAGGGCGGATGGGTACATGGACAAAACCAGATCCCTATCCGTCCCTGTATCCCTGAAACAAGCAGTTATAGTCTCAAAAACAAGGAGCCTCCCTTCCACCCCTTCCCGTGCTCCGTCTCCCTCTCCTTCCACCTCCTCCCTCGTTTCTATATCCACCCCACCTCACACATCTATCCCTTCCCCACCCCACCCAGATAAAGAAAATAAAAATATTTTCCTGGCCCTGAGTTGATCTGCAAGGTGCTTAAGAGAGAACTAGAAAAGGACTTGCCTGCGCATAGAAAAGCCCGACTAGGTCCGGTTTTAAATTGACTTCCGTGGATGGCAAATCAGAAGCAAATCAGATTCCCGTAATTCCTCTCGGGGGGACTTGAAAGTATGGTACCATCTCCATGAATATAGGGATGTATTCCCGGATATTAAGGTGCATAGGTACAACTGAGCTTAAAAAAACTTTCCAATTTCTGTGCAGAGAGGATCCCCATATTACTCCACCGCCCTCGATGAGATTGTCCCAGATGGCCGGATGACGAGATTTGGGTACTAGGAACCTGGGACAATCCGTTTGGGTCCTGACACCCGCAGATTTCCGTCCAGTCTGCGCCTAAGGGACTCTGGCTTAAATTATGTCAATCAAACTAGCCAGTCTGAATATGAAGTGCCTGAAAGATCAGGCTAAGGCTGCCTGTCTGCTTTGTGATCTCAGTTCCTTTGGAGTGGATGTAGCTGCGATCCCGGAAACACACTTTGTTTGCGAGGTTGGTGCTCGTGTACTGTCTAGCGACTTTCTTGTCTATTGAGCATACGGGGACCAGCTGACCAGAGGTGTTTCTTTGTTAGTTAAACGTCCCCTGGATGCGAGGGTGGACCTTGTTCATGTTGGTGCGAGAGGCAGGTTGATCGTGGCCGATAGTGCAGTGAGCAGTGGTTCGTTTCGGGTCGTTGCGGTTTATGCGCCCAACGATCAGGAGGAGCATGTCAACTTTTTCCGTTAGTTGGGGCCGGTCCTGGTAGATTCTTCGTGCTTTGTCTTAATGGGGGACTGGAATGCCGTCCTAGACCCCAAGATAGACAGGGGGCGCGGAGCTAGTGGAAAGCATCGGGCGATCGTAGCTTGGTTGATCTGATCGACGAGTTTGGGCTCGTCGATAGATACCGGGTTGATCATCCGAGGCGGGAGATGTGAACGTGGACTCGTAATTGGCCGTCTGTCAAGGTAACCAGCTACCTGGACAGAATGTTAGTGAGAAGGGTCGACCTAGATTTATTAGATTGTCCCACGTTCTACCGTTTAGACTATTCTTATCAAAGAATCGTCTGTGCCAGGATGGTGTTAGGTGCTAGGCCTCAAATGGCTGGACACTGGAAGTTCAATCTGTCCTTACTGGACAGGCGGGACTTCCAGCAACAGCTAATTAGTTTAGCGCAGCGGGAATTAGCGGGGGCGGTTATTGGGAATAAGTGGTGGGAGAGACTTAAGGATAGGATTAGGTCCTTCACCACCGAATATAGCCAACGACTCGCCCTAGTTAAGGCTAAGAAGGTGAAGGCTCTAGAGGATAGTCTGTCTCGGGCGGTGGCTGGGGGGATTCCCTAGAGACAGCGGTAGCTAGGCAGGCCCCGAAGCGTGAGGCTAGCAAGCGCTATCAGAGTCAGGTAGTTAGACATAGGTTAAACAAGATGTCTAACGAGGATGTGAAGATGGGCGGAGAATTGCGAAAGGAAGAGATCTGTCGAGGTTCCGATCGTTACATTCGTGAAGTTATTAACCCGGAGGGGTGTTCTCTACGGTCGACCAAGGATATGTGCGAGGCGTTTCGGCGGCATTTCGAGAGCCGATTTACCAAGGAGCCTGGTCTCAATGCTGTTGAGTTTCGCAACTATTTGGCTGACTTTCCTCGGCTTTCGCTTGGCATTGAAGAGGGTCGACAGTCGAAGGCAAAGTTCTCCGGGATTGAAGAGGGTCTGCCCTCCGGGAAATGCCATATTTAGGATGTCGTACATCTTTGTCCCGATTTCGACAGTGGTGTTAAACAACTGGTTTCGGCAGGGGTCCATCCCCGACCGGATTTCCATGGGGGGTGATCACGTTGTTGAAAAAGGTCAAGGGTGTTGGAAGGGATTTAGATGATTACAGGTCCATAACTCTGTTAAACACAGAGTTAAAGATTTTGGCCAAGATCCTGCAGGAGCGTTTGCAGTCAGTTGTCGCGTGCTTGTTGGGACCCGAGCAGACTTGTACTGTGAGGGGACGAACAATTCAAAGCAACCTGCATCTGATCCGCACGATCATTGAGGGTATAGAAGACGACAAGCAAGCCGCGCTGATCAATTTAGATCAGTCCAAGGCATTCGACAGAGTGGACCATCAGTACTTGGTTGCTGTCCTGCAGACCACCAGATTCGCACCCGACTTCTGCAGGTGGATTAGCCTCCTGTATCGCTCCGCCAGTGCTGTGGTACAGAAGAATGGAAGGCGGTCGAGCTGCCAACTGTCGCCCTTACTTTACGCTTTGGCGTTGGATCCACTCCTTCGCCAGCTAAGGGACAGTCCAGCCCTACGCGGAATCACCGTTTTCCCCGATAGAGCTGGAGCTAGGGTGTCTGCGTACGCCAATGACGTATCCATCTTCGTATCGTGCCGCAGCGACATTAAGGTGGTGCAGAAGGCGCTTGAACGGTACGAGAAGGTGACTGGAGCCAAGTTAACCGCAACAAGTCTTCCGGCTTGCGGTTAGATGCCTGGAAGGGGGTTACGCTGTATTGACGGGCCCGTCCGCATTCTTGGAGTGTGGTTCGGGCCCGGACTCCGGCTGAAGAAGTATTGGTCGGAAGTAGGGGCAGAGGTCGCAGGGTCGGTTCGGACTTAAAGGGTAGGGCTGAGGCGTGTGCCACTTACGTCTTGCCCCTCATCCTTTACGGCTTGGCTGTACTTCCTCTTTTCAGGGCCCGTATGAAGGCGATCGAGCGTTTGTTGACCAACCTTTTGTAGGGTGGTCGCAAACATTGGGTCTGTAAAGAAGACAGTTACCAGCGGCCATGTCATGGGTGGGTTGGAATTGTCACACCTGGTGAGTCATAGCCATGCCTCTAGGTTTGCTTTCCTACGCTGCATTTTGACAGAGGGCTCGATTTTAGCACGGGGCGTTAGGGACGCCTTCCATAACCTTACTATCACTCCTCCCATCTCTTGAGGTAAGCGCCGTCGCGGTAGTGGAAGGTTGTCGAGTTTCCTCAGCGAGTGTCGGTCGGCTTTGAAGGTCATTCCTCGGTCCAGTGACCTTTCTCGGAATCGGAGACTATTGTACCATGAATTAGTGGAGGAGGTCGCAAAGGATCCTCTGTGTTACCGTCTTTTTGGTCTTGGGTGCCAGCGGCGAATTAACTCAGCAATCCCGAGTTTTCGCTTAGCTGGCGATTGATTCGGAATGTGCTACCTCTCAGTGACGTAGTCTTGAGGTGGGGCGAGGCAGATTTGCCAGATTGTTGTCGGTGTGACCTTGGCTTAGAGGAAACGGCTTTGTACGCCTTTTACCATTGTCCTCAGGTGCGCCCTTTCTTAGATTATGTCGGCAAGTTGACGACTCGTTTCGCTCCCGATCGGCTCGCGTCCATTGATCTACGTGTGTGACAATGTGTCGCCCCCGTTTTCCGGGGTAAAACAGATGGTGTTTTTCACGTTGCTAGCCGTGGGCAGAATGGTGGTGTGGGTGTCGCGAAAGGAGGGAATCTTGCGGGATGAACGCTATTCTTATCATGATCTGGTTCGTTGCTTAAAGCATCAGCTTAGGGTGAAAGTCAGATCTGATCGAAAGCGTTCGATCCCGACAGATTCAGCGTAAGGTGGGTGACGGGGTTAGCCTTGATTTTCTATTTTTAAGACCACTTGATGCAACGGGGCGTTTTCCTGTGGATCCCCCCACCCTGGTTAAGTTAGGCAATATTTTGTTTCCTAGTTAATGCGAATAAGTGTTGTTCCCTGCCCGTTCCCGGCATTGTCTTCTGCTATGATCTATGTCGAGATTCCCAACTTCCCCAGTTTGTTTTTGCCCCCTGTATAAATCTCTGCTAGGTCAACCTTTGTTTTTCCCGTCCAGTCTTTTTTTCCATCCTCATTCCATTAGTGAGTGTGCTTCTTGATTCTGTCTATTTATGGACTTCAGAAATTTTATGTCATGGAGTGTTTTGTAGGTCCCAGGTGAATATGTGGTATTTTGGTATATGTGGGATTGAGAGTTGATGGATAAGTAATGAATGAATGGGGCGTGGTTCGGATTAACTAGGAATAAGGTAGCTAATGATGACCAACCTCTTCCTCACCCATTTCGGCCATGTGCCAAATTTTCTGTATTATCAAAAATAAATACAAGGAGATACAAGAAGGCATCCATATTAGCAGGTAAGTCATTTGACTTCTACAAGCATAAGTGTCGTTTTTGTTTCTATTCTTAGCAATATTTGTTATGCAGAAAACACTCGATTATTTAAAATTTTTCTTTACAATAAGGTTCATCCTGTACAAGGCCCGGAGCCCACTGGCAGTAGAGGTTAAGAGGTAGTTTATACGGATAGGAGGGATTAGGTTGTAGTGATCGTAGAAACATCCTCTTGGGACTCAGTTCCATTGAGCAGTGTTTCGTGGGTAGAAGCTGTTCGAGTGGAATTGACATCTTGCCAATGGAATACGGAGGGAATGTGGACGGTTGGATACAATGTCAGTGCCATGGCTGGTCCTAGCTGTGAAGGTTATATATGGCAGAACAATGGAATATAGTTCGTCTGAGCTCTTTCGATGGAAGTAGCTATAGAGCAGCGAGTGGCTTGCCCCATTCAGCCTGTGAGAATGAGGCTGGAGTGTGGAAAACTACCTTACAACATTCTCCCAACAAAAACACGAAATTTCTACAAAAATGGCATCAAAAAACTGAGACGATTTGCTTGAATAATAAATGTTTTTTGAGTGTATAAAGTATTGTTTTTAATTTTCTGATCTGGCATGAACATTTGCAATGATTTAATATATGTTACATCGTTTATGGCAAGGAACGGTTCACCTTCTATCGTGTCTTTTCCCCACTTAAATTCTAATGAGTGATAGTCACTTAATTAAGCATTGTGTTCCATTTAACTCTAGCTATTAACAGATCATCTGTCGAAGATGTCTGTAGGTTAAGGCAGTGCAAATCATTTCAATCAGTTGCTTTTCTTTTTAGAGCGTTATGTATTTTTCACCAAGTAGCCACTTCAAACTAAGATTTTGAATTCTGCTATTCTTGATAGATCGCTTCTGATTATTTGTTAAGTTGGTGCAGCACAATCGTCTTTTGTATATTTTTCATTTGGCATTGGGCAAGACGCAGACCAGCTGAACAATTTTCTAATATTTTATTCAGTCGATCTAGTCTGGACATTCCTAAGTCTATCACACCAACCATCACGGTCTAACGTCAGAATAGGAAGATCATTCGGGTGGAATTCTGTGCCATGACATAAGTGCTTAATGTAGGCGCTTGTTGGGCGACCATCACTAGGTGTTCCGAGCAGTAGAACATTCACATGTTCTTGTTTTAAGAAAACGCTAACGAAATCAGAAGTATACTTTTTAAATCAACTGCCATTGAAAGGTTCTATATCCATGCAAGTATTTATACGTTTAGTTGTCTTTGATGTTGGCTGAAATTTGTAATTCACAAATCTAAATCAAATATCCAAGATGCCCTGACGTTCTGCTAAACAATATAACGCCAGCTTCCCGTTCACCCGTTCATTTCTCTCTCCTTCTGAATATTTCATTTTGTGTCTCTACTCTTTTCCTCACACCCGTTTCAGTTCAATCTCTCGAAGACCTGTCTATTCATCTTACACATCCATTTAATCCCGACCTTAAAGGAATGCACAGATGTAACATCAAAAGTTATTGGCTGTAAATTACAAGTTTTTCAAGAGAGCCAAACGGCTGAGTGAGTCTCGTCTTCCCCAAATTATGGTGAAGTTTATTCACCAAATTAACACATTACCTGCCAGAGGTCGATTATGAAATCTGGCTGCCAGAGGTCGATTACGAAATCTGACTGCCAGACGCCATTTACGAAATCTGGCTGCGAGACGTCATTTACGAAATCTGGCAGCCAATGGTCAATTATGAAATCTGGCTGCCAATGGTCAATTATGAAAACTGAATGCCAAAGGTCAGTTACGAAATCTGACCGCTAGAATTCGATTACGGAATCTGACTGCCAGAAAACGATTACGAAATCTGACTGCCAGACGTCATTTACGAAATCTGGCTGCCAATGATCAATTACAAAATCTGGCTTCAAGTTCAATTACGAAATTTGACTGACAAAAGCCAGCTTTATAATTGCCGACTTAGGCAATAACATTTTTATGAGTTGTTTTATAGCTTCAACTGAAGTCCTAAGATTGTTTTACGTACTGAAAGTATCACTGCAGATAAACTGGTTGTTGGCGCCATGATATGTAAAAAAAATATTAGAAAAATGTCAAAATGTGATTATGTCGAGCACCTAGGTTGCATATTCTATTGCTTTTGAAATACTTCGTCTGTGTTTTATATTCCCAATAAATTTTTACCTTAAAAAGTTTGATTTTTGCTGTACGTACGATTTTTCATTTCTGTCTTAGACACGCAGTCTTGTAGTGTTGATGACAAGACTACAAAAACGAGATATAACTCATGGTCGGCAGCATAATAAAAACTGCTAACCACGAGTTATTTCCTGTTTGACATTCACTGTTTAAACAATGAAAAAGAAACTTTTACTCATTCAGCGCGCGCTACATCTGCGTGTGAAGATGTACCTTTTGCTCGATTGATCCGTTTCTTTACGGCTTATCAACCCTTTGCCGGTTATTTAAAGCTAGAAATATTTGTAGATTGTAAGAAGTTTTTTTGTGGAGATTACTAAGATTTAGTGATACATGTCTGGTAGGAGAAGAGATGGATTCAAATCTTTGCCAAAGGTATTTGCACATAAGTGAAGAAAAAGAACCCGACTGGAAATGGAACTCAATTCTCCAATTAACAATTGCGAGCTATTATCCATTACAACAAGCGCTTTACATATCCGCATTGTTTTATTGGATTGGCAACTAAGTTGCCGCCGTTTTTTCTAAAATTTGGAATCTATTGTGTTTTTAAATTTTGGAATCTATTTTTTTCCAGAATTCTATTTTGGATTCATTTTGTAATCTATATTTTTTTTCGAGTTAATTTAAGTTAATTTCTGTTTCAAATCATTAAAATGGAATGTCAAGTTAAGAAAAATGAGAATTTTTGACACCTTTTTGCTTTTAATCAAGTTTCTAAGGCAGAAAATGCTGCTCGCGGCATTTGTGTTGTGTATGAAGAGGATGCCGTAACTGAAAGGACCGCTCGTGATTGGTATGCCAAGTACAAAATAGAAATTTTGACCTCAAAGTCGCACCTCGTTCTGGCCGTCCAGTTGAATTCGATGAGGAGCGATTAAACCAACTTTTGCATGAAAATTCTCCTTAAAAGACAAAGGAACTGTCAGAGAAAATGCAATGCTCCCACACGGCTATAGAGAAGCATCTTCACTCGATGGGAAAAGTTCAGAAGTGTGGAGCATAATTTCCGCATGCTTTAAGTGACAACAAGAAAATCAACGAGCCACAATCTCCGCTGGTTTGCTTGCTCAACTCATGGACACAAGGAACAATTGCTTTACCGAATCGTTACTGGCGACGAAAATGGTGCTTGTACATCAATATGAAGCAGCGCAAGGAATGGCTTAGCCCCAGTAAACAAGCGATACCGCGCGTAAAACAAGATCTTCATCCGCGTAAAACGATGTTATGCGTATGGTGGGACTGGGAAGGGATTATCCATTACAAATTGCCTGAACAGAACCAAACGGTCAACGCGGAACTCTATGTTCAACAGATGGAACGACTCAACACGGCTATCCAAAGAGAAAAGACCCAATCGCAACATGAAGTTCTTTTGCTGCACGACAACGCCCACCCTCATGTCGGCAATATGATCAAGGAAGCCATTCAGACGCATGGCTGGGAAGTGCTGCCACACCCAACGTACTCGTCCGATTTGGCACCAACGGATTTCCACCTTTTTCGATCTCCTTCAAATGCTATGCGTGGAGATTCGTTCAGTACTGATGCCTAATTGAGAGCTTGCTTGTATGACGTCCCCCAGCCTTGCTCGTTCCTCGCTGCTTCGTTCGGGTGTCGCCGCTCCAAACGTGACGTCCGCCTGTCTGCGTCAGTTGTGCTATCCCGTCCTGTGACGACCAACTGGCTTGGTATTGGTCGCGGCACCCAAATGTGACGTTCTAACCTTTTGGTGATTCGGATGGGAATCTGGTTAGATTCGATATCAGCCTCGTCGTTCCCAACTCGCTTCCAACATCTGGTTACCGAAGTAACTGCGTTGATCCCTTCAGTCCGCCTACCCACGTTGTGAATTGATCTTAGGCAGACGAAATCAATCAGTCGTCGGGGCCGTAATGCAAGTTGAGTTCAAATAAGGGTGGTATCGCACAAATATGTGTAAAAGAAAACAAAATAATAACTCAAAATGTTCAAAGGTATCAAAAAAAGGATAACAATACTTTATATCTGGTTGCTGGATACATAGGACTGCGTCTATTTCCCGACCCGCTATATGGATTCGGGACACGTTGTTTTTGTTAGGTGAGTTTTAACATCTTAAGTTGTCTGTTCTTTAAGAAACTGGTCTTCAGGCGATAGTCGTAAAACTTGTTTTGGTGGTATGAATCTAAGTCGCTCTTCAGAAATAAATTGTTCTTGGATTGAAGATGAGTTCGGAAGTTGCGCGAATCTTTCAAGTCAGCTTTGCGAGGCGGACCTACTTCAATTGCGAACTGGAGACTCTGGAAAACTGGAACTCCAACTCATTTTCGCTCGCTGCGACTTTGCTTATATGGCCGCCGACCAAAATCGGGGTGGGCTTTGTCGGGGTCTGAGGTTCCCTGACAATTTCAAATCCACAATCCCCTTTTTTTGTTTTCGGTCATGAAAACTTTATTATTTCCATTTTTGGAAGTCTTCTCTTACCATACTCTCAGAGGGCGTCAACGATTTTCCTACTTCTTCGCAGTAACATCTCATACCTATCCTCTTTAAGGAGTGGTAGCAGGCCTCTCCCTGCATCACATGATCACCTCCGCCTGGCTCTCGTTAACATTCATCGAATGGCCGATCAACAGTGTGGGTGTGACCAGACTAGCCTTGTTTCTTAAAAAAATATCTTGCTCAAAAAAAAAAAAAAAAGAATTATCTCCTCTTTTTCTTTTTTTCTATTTCCTCTCTTTCTTTTCTTTTCTGTTCTCTCTTCTTCTCTGGCCGCCAACAGAACAATGCGACCTGTAGTGTGATAACCTTAATTCCTATCCCAAAGTCACTTTCATCTGGACTTCGTCAATCAGATTTTCGCCAATTATCAGGTGGGTGTCATCTAGCAAAACACGGCCAACTTTTCCGATAAAATAGTTTCGCTGTCATCGCCAGATTCTAACACAACCCAGACCTTGTCTAACGATATCTTTCCATCGACAAAGACTTAACCTATTTTCCTTGTTTTCTTTTTTTTCAGCTCGTGTGTGGTCAGGGCATTCCTATTTCTCGGTCACAGAAAATCTTTTCCCGATAATATAAGTTCGCCACAATGACCCAGTTAATTTTTTTATCTATTCAAAACTCGTGTGTTTAGCTAGCCGGTCTGGAATTTGTCAATTAGATTTTCGCCAGCACCAAGTGGCTGTTATCTATTCCCGATAATATAAGTCCGCCACCACGACACAGTTAATTTTTATATATTTAGAATTCTCGACAATGGCAATGAAACCCTTCACCATTTTACATTATCAAAATTTCATTTCTTTCCCTTCTTTTCTTCCTTTTCCTTGCATCCCTAAATGGTGTCACAATAGGATGAATTTTTGAATCGACACAGGGTGATTTCTACCAACGAGGTATTGAAAATCTTGTTTCACGTTGGAAAGAAGTTGTAAATAACAAGGGAGAATACATTATTGATTAATTATTTGTTTTTTTTTTAATTGAACCTTTTAAAAAATTTAAATTAAAAGAAATTTGGGAACTAACCCAATAGTATCGATTTATTAAGAAAATTCCCTAAACAAAAATAAGCATCGGATTTATACATGTGCCCACGTCACAATCGAATGAGACACAAGGTCGAAGGTTAATGTCGGTTTTACAGGCTGTACTATTAGGAGCCACGGTGAAGTAATGGACAGTGGCTCGAACTGAGGAATCGGAGAGCCGAGTTCGTAATCCATTACGTTCACATGTGCTAATACCTTTGGGAAAGGTATGAATCCTCTTCTCCTCCAGCTATGAGTAAATAGCAGGAAAGACCGGGTTTTATAGCCGTAGATGGCAACTGATCTACCGCGGAATGAAATAGCAACCTACTGCGGGAAAAAAAAATCTGCCTCGTCTGTCATGCATCGAAAGTTAAATGATCGCCTAAGCGTGTATCACGGATAGTACATAACTGACGAACTGTAGAAAAGATTGCTCAAGCCTGTTCGACACTGCTTTTGGGAGATGCATCATACGTCGGTTATTGACCTCAGCTCCACCTAGAAGAAGAGGTACTGCCTAGAAGCCCCTGGGGCTAGAGCTAATATTATTTTCAACTTTCCCGGCAGAAGCGAAATTCTGCGCCCATGTATGGTAACATGGATATGATAACACTTCGTCTGAATAAATTACATTCATACTTTTAAATTAAAACGACGAATGCTCCAGTTGTATGTCTAATTGCACTGTGTATTTTATTTATTCATCATCATCAACAACATCATATCTTCGACCTTCCTATGGTTGGTAGAAACTCTATTAACAATCCCTTTCCACACTGTTCGGTTCGTAATTGCTGTTCCCAGATCCACAATATCTAACATTGAGTCCCGAGCTATGGTGTCTGAGAAAGTCAATTTTCGTCAGAAGACACTTTCAGAAGGATTCCATAAGAGTAAGGATGAGACAATTTCCCTGTCTGCTCAGTGGCAGTGGCCGGCAACCTGTAATCGTTTTTGTTTGAACTGTAAGAAAGATTGGTTTCAGCTCTCCGTAAATTGTGTTAAACGTTGCATGGGATCTCCAACTAATGTTTTGTATTTTTCTAATTAGATTTCTATATGTTCTATGCAGTCGTCTTTCAAGATGAACAGATAATGTTCAAGTTTCTGATCCATACAGTAGATCTGGTTCAATCAATGTTTGAAATGTTTGGACTTTTAAAGAAGATCGAAGGTTCGAACGCCAAATCTTGTGAAGTTTCTTACACGCCTTCCATTCAAGAGCTTTGCCGATGTTGAAGTCTTTTTGGGAATCTATTATGTGAGATCCGAGATATTTGAAATTCTCAACTCTTTTGATGGATGTATTATTGAGGAAGTTCTAAATCTCTTTTATGTTCGTATATTCTTTTCTTTGAATGCGCAGGTAGTACAATCGTTAGAGACTCGGAACGAAATATCAGCGGGTCGAATCTGAAGTACCGGTTGAGTTCATTTTAATCACATTCGCACAAGTACCTTTGGGGGTAATTATGAATCAAACTATTTTTCATATATGGGTTAAATAGAAGGGAAAGCGGAGTTATCGAGTAGGAAAACTGAATTCTAAACTCAGTCACCTGGATCTGTACAAAGGTCGTTAGACACGAGGTGCGTATACTTCTTGTATTTACCGTGTCCGCTCAAGACGATTATGGTGCTCCACAATTTCCTGTCCTTTGTAGCTCTTAATAACAATTATCTTGCTCCCATCTCTCCCAAGTCTTGCTGTGCCATCCAGATAGGTTATGCGTTGCTTTCCTCTGTTTCTCTCACCATGAGTCTGTCTGTCAAATTTTCAAAGATTTTTCCTCGTTATGTGCAGTACAAATGTCAACTCTATTTCTGATTTTAAGTATAAGTGTCCTTTTTGTTGCTAATTTCTTCAGAACTTCGTCGTTGCTCACATGTTCGGTGAGAGTAAAAAGATGATTCAGACCTTCAGTAATGGTGCCAAACATTCATGCTCTGGCTTCCATTTTCAAAGTCCATTCAAGAACCATCAAGAGAACGATGAATAAGTTTAAAAAAGACGAACAGTAGAGAGGAAAACTGGATCAGGAGGTCACCACAGCAAGAGGGATCATCATTTCAACTTAGAGCTAAAGAGACCAATTAGAAAAGATCCAACTTAATTCATAAAACGTTTTGCACGTGAGAGAGGAATTTCAGTTATGGCAGTCCAAAGTGCAGTGTGAAAAAAAAGACACCATACGTGAAACGTGTGAGACAACTTGTTACGCCAAGACAGAAAGTTAGGTTAGAGAGTATGAAAATCATCTTGAAAAAGTTGGAAAATGATCTGAAATATATATATATATATATATATATATATATATATATATATATATATATATATATATATATATATATATATGTGTGTGTGAACTTTATTTCAATACTTTATGAGCTTCCGATCCTTAGCTATTGTTAATAATGGTGAACTTGACATTTTCATTTATGAGCGATTTCCTCACGATTCTTCTGTTAAACTTGGCGAATAATTACACATTCTTATTGCTCAAAGTAAGGTCCAGTAGTGTAATAAAATCTTGGAAAATTCAGTAAGATATCTTTAATCATTTCTAAGATACAACTGTCAAGAGCTTCATCTAACAACTGCACAATTTTGCTTTTTACACGATTTAGACAATTTTGCAGTTCTACCCGGTATATATATATATATATATATATATATATATATATATATATATATATATATATATATGTGTGTGTGTGTGTGTGTGTGTGTGTGTGTGTGTGTGTGGATAGATAGATAGATAGATAGATAGATAGATAGATAGATAGATAGATTATACGTTATTTTGTAGATACACATATTTAAGTAAATGCTCTAATTAAAATAAATAATATTAACTACATTCACCGGCCTGAATTATAAACAGAACGTTTACTTAAATATTCGTATTTATAAAAATAACGTATAAATAGAAAATATATTAAAATAATTGTCGGACTTAGTATATATATATATATATATATATATATATATATATATATATATATATATATATATGTTGAACGACAGTTTTTATTTTAAGTGTGTTTGTAGATATTTGTTTTACTAACCTGTCATCTGACTCATGTGGCTCGTTCAAAAGTAATACGCAGTCACCCCGTTACTTGTTGCCTTAATTCAGACAAAGATAAAATTAGTAAGTATTAATTCGAAAATCTTTATCTTCCACCCACTATTATCAATTTTATTTTCCCTTCCTTTCCTCTCTGCTGTTCATTTTTCTGTCTCCCTATTTGATCCTTTATTTCTTTAGTTTAATCATTACACCCCAAGCAAGGCGATAACGTCACTAAGACGCCATTGGGGTTACTGCGAGAAAGAGAGAAAGAGAGAGAGAGAGAGAGAGAGAGAGAAAACTTGAGTGAGAAGAAAGAACAAAATTCAGGAAGATCGAAATTTCACGATTGCATTTAAATTTCTGATGATCGTAGCTGTCAGGGAAGCAAGAAAGCGGAAGCGAATTGCACAAGCGATTGGTAGATTGATTCGTTTTCTACGGGTTATCAACCGTTTGCAGGTTATTTAAAGCCAGAACATATTTGTAGATTATAGGGATGTTCTTTTTAGAGAATAATGATTATATTGATACATGTCTTACTAATTAATCCAAAACTAAGAGAGAAAATGTGGATTCATACCTTCTCCAAAGGTATTTGCGCGTAAGTGAATATAATGAACCCGAACTGGAACTCGGTTCTCTGATTAACAATTCCGAGCCATTATCCATTACACCAACCGCACATCCACGTTTACAACTCCTGATATTCCCAAACGGTTACCGATGTCGGTTGTGACCAGGGTTGACGTTGCTTACTTTGGGTGATCGTACGGGAAACAGTGTTTCAGCATCCACAAGCGAGACGTGCTAGAAAAGAATTAGAATAGAAATTCCAGTTACATCTAGCTAGTTCAACAGTAAAACAATGAGACCTAGTTGCCAATCAGGTACTGCGTTTAAATTCACCCGGTCGAGGTACCAAGGAGGAAAGCTCATTAGAACGTTTGCCATGAAAATGTTTGTAAAAATATAAGATTGAAGCCACGTCACGGAGGTAACTGAAGTCTAGATGCTAGTCAGGATCGATTATATTACAGACACTTATTCGGATTTCGTCGACAATCTCTCTCTATATATAAAAGAAGCACAAGATCAGATATAGCAGCAATATCCAATGCATAGACGAATAGTGTATTTATAAATGTGCAAGATGGATTCTGATGAGAGAAATTGTTTAACACAACGCAGTGGACCAACTTTCAACATTTTTAACGGTAGATCTAGCAATAGACTGAATATAAATCAATCCATTTCATATTAGTGAAAGCCGGGTGACCAAGAAGTTGCAGTTAGTTGCTCTTCTGATTGAAGACAAAAATGGTTCTCTATGATTATTAAACAGTTACAATCTCTATTTCCTTCTTGTAGATTTACTCCTATACATTTTTATGCACGCTTTGTACCTGTTAGTATCGCGTCCGATTCTATATAAAACTAAATAATGCTTATTTACACTATCTACAATCTCCTGAATGTTGTCCTCATCTTCTTAGTCATATTCCCGACGTTTCCGCCAATTTCAATCACATGAAGAAGGCCGAGGCGTACACCAGCCGAAACGTCGTGAATATAGCAAAAAAAAAAAAAAAAAAAAAAAGAAAAAAAGCAGTCCAAAGAATGTAAATAGTGTAAATAATTACAATGTCAGAAATATATTAAATAACTAGCAGTAGAGCCCGGCATTGCCCTGGGATATAACAGTAAGAGACAGATCAAGTATCGACCATCATAAAGACTGAAAAATAAAATTGACAAAGATTATTGACGGACACGCATGTCTTAATTAGTTCTATTTTTTTTACGAATTGATCAAACCCAAACTCAAGCAAAACATTGTTTTCAATCGTTATGAGTCTATCGATTGAATAGCATTTTGTTATAAACAACTGTCTTGTAAATGGAATTTTTAAAGCATTCTGAATGTAAAAATAAAGGAAAAATAAAAAAAAAAGACTACCTGCCAAAAAAAAAAGTTTTGTTGAAATCGGTTGAAAAATATAGGAAATCCGATCCCATATATAAACGAACACATACACACACAACCTGGGTTTTATAATAAGTATAACTCGATATGAGTTGTCCCCTTTTCATTAATGCCTCTTAATCGTGTTTTCAAATTGATTTCGTGCAAAAACAATTGTGCTTTTCCAATTTTTGGCGCTGTCAGAACGACCGCAAGGTAATTTTACGTAGTCCTGTGAAGTTTTGTTGAAATCGGTTGAAAAATGTAGGAAATCCGATCCAATATATAAACGTACAGACACACACACACACACGCACACAATCTGCGTTTTATAATAAGTAAGGTGATTGTTTTCCATTAAGTTTGATCAGAAATGCTTTTATCATTCAAACGTTATTTATTTTCTTTTTCGCATTCGTTTTTATTTTAAACAAGAGAAGAATGAAAAACATCATTGCGTGTAAGGGAACGACAAAATCGAGATCGTTTTATCCTTTTTGGATTGTCATGCCCAATTGTTAGGACCCGTCGTTTAATAGGCAGCGCGTGGAGATAAGAGCGGATTTGACAATGCAATTTGAGATGTAGATTAATATGAGGCCAAAAGAGAGGGAGAAATGGATGAACTTGCGACTAAATGACGCGAATGAGTCAGAGGAACAAAGGGGAAAACTTATAGCAATTTTTAGGGAATAATGAATGGGTCAAAGAGTATATATATATATATATATATATATATATATATATATATATATATATAGAGAGAGAGAGAGAGAGAGAGAGAGAAAGAGAGGAAAATGGACGACAGTATTAATTGTGGGAGTGGGAGAAATAGAAATGGTAATAATTTCATTAGAAAATTAGAAAAAAGAAAAAAGATGGAGAAGAGAAGGAAGAAAAGTGAAAAAGAAGATAAGAAAAGAGAAGAAGATCATAATAGTTTACTGATGCAAATCTTAATAACTAACTCATAGCTGGGGTAAAAGGTGGAGTCATAAGCTTCCCAGAGATATTTGCGAGTAAGTGAATATAAGGAACTCAACTCTCCGATTAACAATTCCGGGACATTATATGCCAACTGTACATCCAAGCTTAAAACACCTGGTATTCCAAAGCGGTCACCCATCTAGGTACTAGATAGGTGACAACACTCGACGTTGCTTAACTTTAATGATCGTACAATAACCGTTGATTCAACCTGATATGGCCGTAAGCCATACATTGTAATGTGCCTTCGGATTTTGGCGTCACATTTTCCGGCCTCTGTTAAAACATTACCTGGGTATTTAAATTTTAGTAGTTTAAATTTACTACCACCTATGACTCGTTGAGCGCTTCCATCAGCACAGTCTCCGTACCATCCTCAACATTCACTGGAGTGAGTACGTCACTAACGTTGAGGTCGTCGAACAGGCGAAAATGACAAGCATTGAAGCCATGTTGCTGAAATCGCAGCTACGCTGGGCAGGGTACGTTTTCATAATGGGGGACCATCGCCTGCCCAAGATATCCCTGTATGCCGTACTCTCTAATGGCCACCGTGGCATAGGGGCACCAAGGACGAGTTATAAGGACTGCCTCAAGAAGTCCCTCGTTACCTTCCACATTGACCATCGCCAGTGGTCGACATTTGCTGCTGACCGTCAAACCTGGCGCCGCACCGTCCACCAGGCCGTCTCCACCTTTGAAGACTCTCGCAGGACCAACCTGAAGGAGAAACGCTGCGAGAGGAAGGGCCGAGAAGCCTCAGCAGCTATACCAGACCAGACCAGACCAGACCAGACCAGACCTCCAGTTGCCGTCGCTGCAGCCGAACTTACCTGTCACACATCTGCCTAGTTGGTATCAGCGTGCCTGCAATCTAGATGGACAGCTCACTTAATAAATCTTCGTTCGCGAAGCCAAGCGAAGAAGAAATATAAATTTTGTATTAAATTTTAGTATTAAACTAGCAGCATGGCCCGGCGTTGCCCGTGCTTGATTCAAAAATCGTACGACTCATACAGCAATCGCTATCACTTGACTTAAAATATTTTTGCCCTTCCTTGCCTTTAAAGTAGTGCCCTTTCCCGTGCTGATGTTGCTATATGCCTTACTTCTTGCCTCACACTGCGAATTTTTTTAAAGTTCTATACTAAACATTAAATCTGTTACGAAAAAAGAACTAAACAAAATGAACACAAAACGATCAGCTTTAAAAAAAGGATTCGTAACTGGAAAAACCGAATGAAAAAAGAATGTTAACAACAAATAATTTTTCACACCCAACCCAGTTCTGCGGAATCAGAATCAACGTTGAGTTTAAGCAAGTGAATGAGCCAATTGGAGTAAAGTGCCATGCAGATTTAAATTTTTCCCACTTGTGACAAATGCAGCTATCGATTTTTTTTTTGCATGCTAGTTAACATTCGTGTCAGTCAGCTGTTGGCTCTCACGCTGGCCAATAGAATCTTCCTGCCTATTCGTGGCAGCTAGCTATTGGCTCTCACTCTGGCCAGTAGAAAATGGCCGCAAATTACATGAAAACTGCCGTAGAAGCATGAAAAAATCGATTATTTCCACTATCGATGGGAGTTGGGAAATGCAAAGTCGGTCTTGGCCTTCCCACTAACTTGGAGCATGTGCATGTAAATTTTGGTGCAAATCCGTCGAAAATTGCGGCCGTGCATTCGTTACACACACACACACACACACACACACACACACACACACACACACACACACACACACACACACACACACACACATACCCACCCTGCCTTTTATAGATAGAGATACTTTAGTACTTGAGTATTTGTTTGATTCCAACATTACCATTTGGTCCCTATTGCTGACAACCATAAATTCAGTTTTCATACACATCATTCTTATTCCTTTCTTCTCGCTTTCCTTTATAATTTTCTGGACAAGATCCTGTAGTTACCTTGCAGTGTCTGCTCTCAACACAGTGTCATCTGCATATCTGCGGCCTTCTACGACTCCTTATTTCTAGGCCGCCCGCATGGAGGTGGTACCGCCGACTTTGGTAATACCAGATACTAGCTCAAAAAGAATAGGGACATAAACACAACTCTGTGACAAAAGCTGAGAATTATACAAAAGACTTAAGATCAAAAATGTGAACATATGGCATTAAAAAAGAAAAATAGAAGTTTATTTTTTCAACTGTAGTATCTCAAACGGAACACCAATCACCGTCTGAATATCTGATCTATGCATCTTTTATTAGATGGCGAATCCCGATGTCCCAGCAGACTACAGGTGTGATACCCAAATTAAAACATAAATAAAAAGTTAGGAACATATGAAAAAGAGAAAAAGGAAGTCAATGACTAACATTTAACTATAAAACCGCTCTCTCGGCACAAAACTATTCGCTTGAAAAGTAACACACATACTAATCCTGTTAGTCCAGTGTATGTGGCCTTGAAATAGCAAGTACATTGATGGATTTGGTATGAAAAAAAATAACATGCTATATAGACTTACAGAAAAATCCCAAAACTGATTTAATGGGCAAGATGTTTTACAAGGTTGAAAGAGATGATGCTCACTGAAAATTAATATTACTTAAGCTTACATATACTATACCTTACAGGTGTTTATGATACTTTTCAAACCTTTCTTACTTTGTCTAAACTTAAAGAACGTTCTAATGTAAACAAGTAAAAAAAAATGCCTGTAAATCTACTTATGTAATGAACGTAAATCAGATTCTGTTCTTCTACCAGGTGATTACATTGTTATGGGCAGGTGGCCAAGTAGTTAGAAGGTTCTCTTTTTTCGACTATGAGGCCCAGGTTCGAATCTCAGCAAGGTCCATTTTCTCCGGCTTCTTGATATCTTCAACTTTGGTGAGCGATCTGAGTGTGCGCTTCCCACCCTTGGAAAATATCTGAAAACCATACGACGATGTAACACAAGCCTTACCAGTGAAATTAAGAGCTATCTGGGAGCTGTTGATGGTTTTGCTAGCACGGAGTTACAAGTCATCATGGCCGAGCGTTTTTAGCGTTCTGGCCTTGTTCGTACTCTTGAGCATGCCAGATAAAGCGGTATCTCCCAGAAACTGTAACTAACGTTCGCTCAGCATAGTTGCAGTATAAACCACAGGTGGGCAGACAGGTGTACTCGGATACGAGCGGCTTGCCATTATTAAGTTTTTATAGCATTTGTAAAAGTCCTGACCGTTTGGAGGAATTTGATATTAGAAGCTATTAAACAAAATCATTATTGATGAGAGTAGTAATTCAGTAGAAAATGCTGGAATTTCGAGATGAGTTGCTGTCATTTGATTTGATGTAAAATCTACTAGCTGCTGAATAACAAATCGTTAGTAGCGAGTATGATAAATAAACACAATTTAAGACAAGAACAAATAACTGAAATAATTTGTATTTCTTTCGTTGAAAGACTGTTTTACCTTGTAGAAAATTTGATTAGTCAGACGATATAATGGCTACCGACGTCTTCATTTGAGCGAGTCTTTTCAGCAACAACAGGAGATTGTGTCAAAATCTTTAGCGGCCATTGAACAATGAAGACAAATTTCCATAAGAAAAGCTAAAAAAATGCATTCTTTTACTTCATTGATCATTTTGAGCCTCTAACCCTCCAACCAACCAAAAAAGGAGAGAAGAAAGAAAAAAAAATCCAATATGGCGATGCAGAGAAGCATGAAAGACCAAGAGAAGGAAGGAATGGGGGCGAAACGCGAACAATGGCGAGATATCCGTGTGAATAGAAAGACTGCTATTTAAAACGATCACTGATTGCTGGCTTGGTTGGTTGACTGCGTGATTTTTGTTCCTTAATTGTTAGGAATTAGAATCCATTTCTACTGTCCTGCTATCGGTTCATTTGATTTTCTCGTAATGATTTCTTGTGGTTACCTATTTTATCGAGCTTTTTTAAGATGGTACGATATCAGACAGAGACATTGCTTCCTCCCTTTGGCTTTTAGATAGAGGCTTAAACCCTCAATGAAGAAACTAAAACTCCTGTTTCGTATTATTGTGTAAAGGACACATTTTCTTGGGGGGGGGGTCCTGGGTATGACGATAAACTATATCCGTGTCCTGGGTAAGATGATAAACTACATCCAGCAGCAAGGCCTGTGATCAGGAGGTTTTGAGGAGCGTGGTACCACCTCTTAATTGCTGGTGTTCCCAGGGCCACCCTGATCCGGGGTGGTAGCACCTGTTAGGGTCCCACCTATGGGTAAATAGTTAACTCCTAAACTGGGGTAAAAACATCTATGAAAGTGTAAAATTAGGTTTTAATACCAGAAATACTTACTAAAAAAAATTATTATCAGCAACAAATTTTTGAAGAAAATAAATCTATGACCAGCAATACATTTTTGAAAAAATATTACCAACAATGTTTTAAAAAATAAATATTACTAGCAATACATTTTTGAAAAAAATTATTATCAGCAATACATTTTTGAAGGAAAATTATTACCAGAAATAGATTTTTGGCAAAACAAAATATTGCCAGTAATAAAAATTTTGTCGCCAATAAATAAACCATTGAGGTGTTGATATGCCGTAAAACAAATGAAACCAAACCAAAAACATTTTTGAAACATCTTTTTTTCGTTAGAAACAAAGAAACGTGTACCGAAATGCTACGTGATATCAATCCATTTGTAGGGCAGTGGATGCTGGACAATCTCACTACAAGTTAATGGTTTGGTTTGGTTTTATTTGTTTTACAGCATATCAACCCGTCTTGTCATTTAATAATGAAATTTAATGTTTTTTTTTTTAAATAGAATTTTGTATTTAAGCAGTTGAAAAAGTTATGTTACATCGTAAAACTGCTGTTAAAGTTATATTTTTCTTTTAATTATATTTTTTAAATCAGTTTCCTTTAGACTATATAGAAGTTTCTGGAATATATAAAATGAGTCAGAATTTTGAAAAGGTTCCTTTAAGTTTATTGTTTGGTTGTATTTTAAGCAGATTGAATTCAAATTGCTACAGTTTGTCAGTATGTGTTTTATGGTCAATGGTTCTTGGCATGTCACACATACCGGACGAGTTTCCTTTTTTAGGATATACAAATGGATTATGGTAGTACGTCCAACTAAAATTGAAGAGGGAACTGGAGACAACCTAAATTTGGTTCTACATAAGGATACTGAGAATTCCAATGACGGATCGAGGAATCTTAAATGAAGTGGCAATAAAAGAATATTTATACTTAGAATCCCAAAGACACCGTTGATATTTCTTGGACATAAATAGGAAGAGGTGCATGGAAAGATTAACCCTCACAAGGCCTATCGAAAAATAGTGGAAGGCAGTGTGCTACCTGCCTGATAAGCTTGAGTGAATAAATGCAGGAATAAGTGCGGGGCACTTTGACAAAAGGGAGACACGATAAGGTCAACGAGGAATAGGAAGTTGTGGAGAACCATCATCGCCCACGTTCTGAACGGACACAATAATAATAATAATAATAATAATAATAATAATAATAATAATAATAATAGTATGGTATGAACACCACCCAGACCCGGTTACGGAGATAGGACCTGTTACAATTCTATGGGACTACACAATACACACTGACAGAACAATCAAGGCCAACCGGCCAGATATTGTTATTAAAGACTACAAACAAAAACGGCGCCTCCTTATTGATATGGCAGTCCCTGCTGACTGCAATGTATCTTTGAAGATATTCAAAAAGCTGTCAAAGTACAAGGACCTTGAAATCGAAATCTCGAAAATGTGGCATATGGGAACATCAACAATCCCTGTTGTAGTTGGAGCCCTAGGACTGGTTGGAAAAGATTGCAGTAGACTGATTCAAGGGATTCCTGGAAGTCCATGCTTCAAGGATATACAAAAAAATATTCTGACAAGTACAGCCCACACTTTACGAAGGGCTTTAGCTATGTCATTTTTTTTTTTGTCAGTGGAAAGTGACATGATGCCATTTCTAACCTTAGGTCCCTGAGCGGGACCCGGAAAGAAATGTGTAAACGCCAGAAATCAAAGAAAATAATAATAATAATAATAATAATAATAATAATAATAATAATAATAATAATTCCAAACCATGGAAAATCTGGTTAGGTGGGTAGAGTTTACAAAATGTTTACCCATGTTTGGTTATTTAATGTTGAATTTTCTGTAGGGCTCTCAGCACACCATAGTTAATAATCTTTTCTACTTTAATAATAAATTATTTAAGTAGTTAATTTTGACGTCCCCAATATGTATCTTACATCTTGTACTGTCTCTTTTGCTGACAAACATGAATTTTGTGTTTCTTACAGTTAATAGTAATTTTTTTTCTTGTTTTTCGATGGGGCCTCTTCAGAATTAGATTCTTCTCCCAGATTTTCATCAGTAGTGCTATCCGAGTAACTTACATTGTTAAGATTATGTCAGCCGAAAATAAATTAAGATTTCGTCAGACGATAATAAATTAAAATTACGTCAGCTTACAATAAATCCTTCTACGTATAGTAGCTCTCTTAGGATCGCTTCGGTGTCTAGGTTAACAAATATCCGGTGAGACAACACATACTTGTTTTACTCTTTTTTTTCATTTTTGTTTTTATACTGAACTCGTTACCACTCCATATGCAGGCTGTTTATTACTAGTAGAAGTTAAGGTTAATTCCAATATCTTTATCATGTAAATAACACTTGATGTCGATTTAATTGTAAAACGTAAAAATCAAGCTTTTAGACGCTTAAGGGAAATAATGTTTCGCCTCCCAACTGTACATTTTGTTATTTTGTAAAGAAATTAATTTTTATTGGGATATCAAAATATATGAAAGTTTTCAAATTTGACTTAAATATATTTTTTTGAAAAGATAGATAGATAGACGGTATGAATAGACTGAGATAGATAGATAGTGGGAAAGGAAGAAAGAATAAAACAGACTGACAGTCAAACAAACAGATAGATAGATAGATAGATAGATAGATAGATAGATAGATAGATAGATAGATAGATAGATTGAGAAAGAAAAGAAAGACAAAAACAGATGGTCAGACAGACAGACACACAGATAGATAGATAGATAGATAGATAGATAGATAGATAGATAGATAGATAGATATGAACATCATAGATAGATAGATAGATAGATAGATAGATAGGTATGAACATAATAGATAGATAGATAGATAGATAGATAGATAGATAGATAGATAGATAGATAGGTATGAACATCATAGATAGATAGATAGATAGATAGATAGATAGATAGATAGATAGATAGATAGATAGATAAATCATAACAAACTGAGAATGTAGTAAGTGCCGCTTATGAGAATAGTTTCCAAGAATAGAGATTTTGGCGTTAACTATTAATAGTGAGGTAAAAGTAGATAGATAATGAACAAAGATAGATAGATAGATAGATAATGAACAGACTAAGATAGATAGATAGATAGATAGATAGATAGATAGATAGATAATGGACTAAGATAGATAGATAGATAGGTAGATAGGTAGATAGATATGAAAGGCTGAGATAGATAGATAGATAGATAGATAGATAGATAGATAGATAGATAGATATGAAAGGCTGAGATAGATAGATAGATAAGACAGATAAGATAGATAGATAGATAATGAAAGACTAATATAGATAGATAGATAGATGAAAGGCTGAGATAATAGATGAATAGATAGATAGATAGATAGATAGATAGATAGATAATGAACAGACTAAGATAGATAGATAGATAGATAGATAGATAGATAGATATGAAAGGCTGATATAGATAGATAGATAGATAGATAGATAGATAGATAGATACATATGAAAGGATGAGATAGCTAGCTAGCTAGCTCGATAGATAGATAGATATGAAAGGATGAAAGGCTGAGATAGATAGATAGAAATGATGAGATAGATAGATAGATAGATAGATAGATAGATAGATAGATAGATAGATTCTGAGCTTACTCCGGACCATCGCAAAACCTACCAAATATTTTATGCGTGTGTAATAAAACTTTTGTAAAAAAAACCTACTCGGAAAAGATAAAAAAGTTATAAGCAATAGAAAACCTACCTAATAAGATACAACGTTCTGAATAATGTACACAATGTATTTCGGTTTAATTGGTTGGTAACCAGTATAGAAAGAAATCTCTGAATTTCAAAACCCACGTAGATGGAATATTTGTCAGCGATGGCCATATTCGTTGAATTAATCTATATTCACACACACACACACACACACACATATATATATATATATATATATATATATATATATATATATATATATATATATATGTGTGTGTGTGTGTGTGTGTGTTGCTTGCGTTTATGCGTGTTGTGTGTGTGTGTGTGTGTATGTATGTGAGTGTCTGTATGTGTATTGTTCATGTTAAGATGGTGACAGGGAGATAAAATTTAGCCTAACGCGAATTATCATTTTTTTTTTTAAATATTAATATTTAAAAAAAAATGTTAATCTCAGTTACCTCCCTTTATACATTACTTACTTCCCTCCTTTTACTCCCGTAGTGAAGTCGTTGCCAACAATAATTATAGCAGGTGACAATGTCTCGGACATACTAATATTTCATTTTATTAAATTCGTGACTATGTCATTTACTGTCGACCAGTGTGCGTACGTCCGGTCCCGGGTCTCTCGTCTGAAAAGTGGATCTTACATTCTTATCGGAGATACCTCTCGGAGCGATATTTATATAACTGCTTGTAATAAAGTTCTTTCCCACGCTTGCAGTCCAGGTGTAGCTGGGCCAACATATATTCACCTGTTGAGCCTACCAATAGCATCGAGTTTATTGACAATCTCTATCCCGGGTAGGAGATAATGACATCTGATTTTAACAGATATATTTAACAAAATTACACAAAATATGTTGAACATATTCAATAAAGACAACACTGGCTTCAACTACGGCCTCCAAACAACATCATGTTATAATAATAGAGGAATAGTGCACAATATTGGAGATAGAACAAGGTTACATTTAAGCGTGAAGATGGATAACTCTTTATAGTGTTGATTCTTCGCTATATTAATAAATACATACGCATACACTGGCGCTACAGAATCAAAAATAAAGTAACTTGTCAAATAACAGAATCCGTATCCCGTGAGGACCGTCGGAAAACGTAAGAATTAAAATGGAGAGCACATCTAACTAGAAGAGAAAATAATAATATAAAATGTTGATGATTCTTATCACTTAAATACTAGAATCCATCACATTCACTTACGTGCTAACACCCTTGGGAAATGTGTGAATCCTCTTTCATCTCCCTCCAGCTATGGGTAAATAGCAGGACAGACTGGGTTCTATAGCCTTGGATGGCAACTGGTCTAGGAGAAGGAAAACTCTGAATTCAAACCTGCTCTTAGAGGAGGGTGAATGGAGTCTCTCTGCGCCTTGGTTGGCAATCCATTTAGTGATGGTGTCACGATAAAAAACACCCTTGATAGCCTTAGCGAAGCATCAAGAATTCAGCTATTTGACAAGATTATGAACTACACCAATCAAAGTTTTGGGTTATTTGGTTGGTTGATTTTGTTTAACGTCATATCAATAACTCGATAGGTTGGAGGCACGGTGGAGTAATGGATAGCGGCTTGGATTGCGGAATCGGAGAGCCGAGTTCGGATTCCAGTCGAAACCGTTATATTCACTTTCGTGCTAATTCCCTTGGGAAATATATGTATCCATTTATGGCGAGTAGTAGGACAGACTAGGTGATATAGCCTTGGAAACATGTCTGAGTTAAAAACACACTGTCCATGACTGACAAACCATATTGCCCAACATGGAACTAATACACAATTGCCTCTAGCAAAGATCATCTTATTTAAAAACAAACACATGTTTCGCTCGAGAGATTTTGAACCGATAGTAGCTGAGGAGGAAAGCGAAATCCGTTTAGGCTACCGTGAAGTTCGCTCCTTCGATGTTTCCGGCTTATTACCTGTTCCTGTTTTATACATATTTTTGGTATCCTAATAGCACCATTATTATGAAGTTATTTAATAAATAAATGATAATTATGCTTGTTAGTATGTTATTACGTGCGACACCATCTAATGGTTTGTCTATTAATGGCCCACAAATTCTTAGTATAGCAGCAGCTGTCAAAGCAATTTCACTTCCAGCTTGCCTCACTCTAGGGTATGTGTGGTGTGTAATTACTTATATCATACGCTGTTATTACTTCAGATAATTAATAGGCTATTCCATTTTGACTGAAACCGAAGAGAATAAAAAATACAGGGTGCGATTGACAAATTGTCGTTTAAATTACACAGAAATGAAAATAATGATTTTCTAAGCCTGGCTTAGATGTGGCATTAGGCCAAAAGTATGGGGCACCCAGTGAGGATCGAACTCACTACTCAAATCTAGCAAGACAAGCTGTCTAATCATTACACCATTTCGAGGTGCCCGCAAAAATGAAAATAACACTGACATCTCAATTTAACAGATATATTTACCAAAATTACACAAAAATATCTTGAAATACTGAAGAGTAAATTTATTCCATAAACTTCAACCACAGCCTTCAAACGATTTCGCAATCTCCTGAAATTCTTCCGGATGGTCTTCTTGAATGCTGCCATAATTCTTGCTTGCAGTTTATCTTTGTTGTTATATAGAGTTTTGTTGGTCACTCGTTCAACTGCACCCTCACACATAATCATCAAGGAGATTAAAGTCTGGGGAGTTAGGTGGCCAGATATAAGGGGTAATGTGGTCGCAGAAATTGTCTGACAGCCATTACTGTGTTCTTCTGCTTGTGTGTCATGTTGCAGAGTCTTGTCAGATGTACGGTCTTCCAGCAGCCACCCTCTTGACACATGCTAGCACTAACTCCACAAGGCACTTGAAGTAGTTCTCTGTGTTGAGTCTGAGGCTCTCACCAACAAATTAGGGAATTATTTTCTTATCAGAACGACCAGAATGAGTTTTCCGAGCTGACATACATTCGTAATCACCATTAGACTCATCCAAACGAATAATCTGCACTGTTCTCAGATTGATACCCAAACACTCTGAAATGTTCGTATTGGAGCTTCCGACACGAATGCCAAAGAGTGCAGCATGACGTTTCCAAATATCCGGTGGAGTGGATTGCGTCATGGTGCTCTTTTTCTCACAGATCGTGCCCATCTTAACCCCCTATACCGTGCAGTCGACCAAATCAAAATCAAACAACGCGCATGCGCGAAATTTAAAAGATAAAATGTCGACAATTTATCCATCCCACTCGGTATATCGTAGACGATGTTTAGTTTTAGATAGAGAAAGAAAGCACGCATTAACGAGAAAGAAAGAGAATTTTGGAGGAGATATAACGATCTCGTGCATGTAACGTCTGCTTCAGTGAAACGAAAAACCTTGCCAATTTTTAATCTTTTTATTTATACCCTCTTACTTCTTTAATTTACCAGTATGTTCAAGGTTATATTGAATGTTTCAGGAATACTAAAGCAGCATTAAATAAAATACATTGAAATTAAAATGAATACTTTCTGATTAAGTAAATAAGCCTAGTATTTCAATATTATATTTTATTTCTATGATTGATTCGTTTATTTCGTGGTGTAGGGATTTCTGAAAGGTGTGTAAAAAGACATTTTGAATGGTAGGTTACTTGATAAACGAACCTTTTTGAATTATTGGTTAGCCAAACAATTTTGAACGTAATTGAATTCGCCAATGGAATGTGCTTAATAAAAAAAAAGCGCGTTTTCTGTCTCAATTCATTATGTGTCAAAGTTTTGTACAAGAGATGAAATATCAGGATGAGCCGAGTTTACGTAAAGTGAAAACCTAATTGGATTGGGTGAATTTTAAAACGTCCTGCTTCAGAAGGGTTTCTAAAGATAAGCGCGCGCGTACACACATACACACACACACACACACACACGGATAAGGATAATATCAAACAAAATATATACGCGTACACAAACGAAGGACCACTTACTAAAGAGCATTCGGAAGAAGGTAAATCTCTCAAAACATTGACAATGTACTTAGCTTGATCGAGCTCATTCATTATAGCGGACTCTCCCGTCGATTCTGACGTATAAGGGGCTAAATGCTCAGTTTAGAAATGAGCTAACAAACCCACATAGATGATTTGATTGGAGTCGTAAGAAACAGACACACTTTTCGGAAGACATGAACACACATACACACAAAAACACAATCACACACACACACACACACACACACACACACACACACACACATATATATATATATATATATATATATATATATATATCAGATGTTCATTCATCAATTCATCAGATTTTAGAAAGCGAATATGCCCAATATTGTTTGGAGTATCATTTCCCTCTATATATATATATATATATATATATATATATATATATATATATATATATATATATATATATATATATGCTATTCTCATACGTCTATCTATGATTAATACAAATATTAAATAATTTGTTAGTTAATTGATGTTATATTCAGAACCCTGAGTTTCGAAGAAGTTCGGTCCACTCGTCAGGTGGTTTCAGCGATTGACTTTATTATCTCTCTCTATCTCATATATATATATATATATATATATATATATATATATATATATATATATATATATATATATGTATATCTGCATATATATATATATATATATATATATATATATATATATATATATATATTCTGTATATTTATCAGAAAATATTCCTTAAGGCAAATACTATTAAAAACGACATACACTTTGTGTCGATTAATTATCATGATCGAATTTTTCAAATTACGAATAATTCTTCTCGGACAAGGAGAAAATTCTATCAAAAATTTTCCGAAATTCATTTCGGAAGAAACGTACAATAAATATTGTCCAAGTCTTCGACTTTCTTAAGTCATCATTAAGATAGACAGAGACATTTGGTCAGTTTCATAGAACTAGCAATTAGTGTGACGTTGGAAAAAAGTGTTGTGACTTAAGCGAGTTGGGACGTTATATTTATTCTTATTTTCTATTTTTATTTATTTATTTTCTCTACATACAGCATGCGATACCCTTCCCTCACCAGCTGCCAATCAAGGGAGATAATACAGTTTCCGTGGCTAAGGAAGTACTGGCACTGGACAGGGTATTGTTTTTGTAGACGTGTCAGTCTCTTACAAATTCTTTTTACAACTGCAACTGAGATTTCCAACGTTGTGTTTAAAAGGCGTTTGCATTGGATCGTTAACCAATACACAACTCACTCGTAGCGACCGTTATCAATGACGTAGTACGTAAGATTAGCAGATTTCTTTTAGGTCGGAAGTAGCATTGTGTTGCGAGAACGTTTTTATTTAATATTTGTTTATTTTGGATCTTGACTAGTTACAAATCGATGCCAGATGAACTGTCGTCTGGAGACGATGTGAAGAACTTTTGAAGCCCACCTTCATAAGGAAAGAAACGATTGACCGCTCAAGGAATCCATAGCACTCGACCTCAACAGGTAGCATATGACATGTCCACCCGTTTTCCACGCAGTCGGATCGCAGCGATTCGTAGCGGTTTTTCTTTCGCGCGTGCGTCTCCTCATTGTTCGCCTCCCATTGAACCGTTAACTCTACTAGGAGGGGACACACTGAATCAGAACACGATACAATGACAGGCTGTGCGTCTGACTGAATGATGTTTACTGGAAATTGTAGAGGTGTTCTAAGATCAACTAACACCCTACAGTCACGGGCTCCACTCAGTAGCGTCACGTTGAGAGTTATTTGGGTCTTTTACACAAAGTGTTCACCTTCCTGGTGAAAACGGATCTTAGGTTATCTGGCCGTTACAGACTGTTTGTTGAATGCTGTGCACTGACTAAGTCCATGACCACTTCCAGCACTTTGTTATGATGCCACGTGTATATCTGCAGCGATTGTGGGCATGCAGCGAGCACGTGACGTCAAGTGCCTCGATCCCTTTGACATAATGTGCATATATCGGTGTCAGTGTACCCCCGCAGCTTGAGGTTGGTTGCATTTGGTAGGACATCATAGGTAGATCGGAGGAGGAATGATATTGCCAATGGATCCATTTCAGTCAGGGTATTCCATGATAGCTTCATTGGATCACTATCACTCCATGTAGTCCAAACACATGGTTTGAATTGAGAAACTGCCGTAGCTGTTCGCTGCACTTCCTCGAAATTCCTGATTTTTTCAAACAACGTTTAGACCCTGTTTGGAGAAAAAACTGACAAGTTGCACGATTCTGGCATTGATATAGAGTCCCACTGCGGAAAGAAGTGGGGGGTAGAGGATTCAACTCCAAGCTACTTGCGCAGGTACTTACTGAAACACTCTTGCGTCTACTGAATGCGAGAGAGAGTAATATCATATACCTGCAACGGCCACAGAAACCCGGGTAGTAAACCATGATCGTAGCACCAAGTCTTCTGTTTATTGGAGAGATGGGTTCTGTCGATGGATTTAAATCTATCTGGTCCCATTTTAGGCACCTCTTCACCTTGGAGTATATTAGTCAGTGGAATTTCATAAGTCGTCCGATGATATCCATTGGCTTCTCTTTGACTGTCGGGATCCTGCCACCCACAATGCAGGAGGGGATCTCTCTGACAGAGCCTCTGAGTAATTCTAATCACCGGTCTTTCTTGGGTCTAGCCTTCATTCTCGCCCACGCGAAAAGCGTATGTTAGCCCTGAAGCAGTTCATTTGCACCGACCTTAGACGGGATCAGAACAGAAAAAGGAAGGCCATTTGTTCCTTTGTCACCACCCCGTTTGCTGTGTTCGCTTCACCCCGAAATATGGGTTCCATGGATATAATGAAAAGAAGTGGTGAAGTCACACACACCATCATGATGCCGACATGGAGGGTTTGCCATTTGGTGAACTGCCTAAACGCTGCTAAGAAATATTTAATTACAATTTCCCCAACATTATTTGGAGAATTGAAAAATTCGAGAGACATTCGAATAAACTTACAAGGAACTGATCCATACTCATTCACGAGATCAATCCAAAATTACATGAAGCTCAGTTTTATTTTGTTTGACTGATAGGATTGTGTTTCAAATCATACGTGAATGCTCCTGACAGATAGGGAAGCCAGGTGTCCCTGTCTTCTGGACAGCTGTGTTTATGTAATGGTTACCGAGCATGAAGCCCATCATACGAAGGTCAAGGACACAAAAAATATTTTCTCCTCTATATTAAAGAAATGCCTTTTGCATTCTTTTCCTTAGGTATCCAAATGTCATTCGCCAGACACTATTCTTGTCGTACAATACGTTTTTCCATACACACGGGAGGAGGATGGTGAGTCGCTTGAGGACGTTTGGGCAATTCTTATATAACTTGTAGGATATTCCATTTATACAGGGTGCGCAACAGGCACGGGATTTGCGGAGCGAATTTCCGAATCTGCCTCAGGTTTAGTCAGCTTCTCATTAAACAAGACCTCCGGATGTTGGGGCCTAGGAAGGACATTTATAGGAGGGATTGGAACATCTTTCCAAGCAACAGAATACGTCATCTTCGGGTTGTTTTCGAATTCATCCTGCGGTACGTCGAGTTTGCCGCTCTTATTTTTTAGTAAAAGCGTAAGTATTATTGTAAAATGATCTGCGAGTCTGTTGTTTTTTCTTCCAACATTCCCTTTGGTTCTCAGCTCTAGAGATTACTAAGATCCTTTCTTTTATATCCTTAAGCAGGTCTTTAAGGCCTCACCTTTATGAATTGGAACTTCTTTGAGTCAGCGCTTCACAATTCTCTGCTCTGTTCTTCCTTTACCTTTCTGAATCTGTTGTCTATTTGATCGTTTCTCTTCTTTCCTATTCCCTCTTGCAGTTGCCACAACAAAACACTCAAGACAAACCTCGTGCACAACTCTGCAGAAAGATCTGATCTGCTGGCTAATGGGACCTTTTAGATGGTTGGTAAGTATTAATGAGAATTCCTGATTGAGATTCGACCAAGAAGATCTTTGATTGCTTTTGGGCCACTGGATTCTTGGCTTGCTTGGAATTTCTCCAGGGTACTGACACTCAGTAATGGGATCCTTAACGCTGTGGGTGGATTCCGGATTCATAATCTCATCATTCGGCTTACAATCTCCAATAGGGGAATTGCGTTGCCTATATCAGCGTGCCTTATGGATATTTAAACCTCGCAAGCAGTCGAATTTTCTGCCGCAATCACTGGTTGTAGCCGGTTATATACACTTATGGATGCGGACTCTTAAGCTATAATTATTTTATTTATAAATGACTGTTTTTATTGTATGAGTCGATCGTTAAAATTAAACGGCACAAAAATGTCTCTCGCTTTTAAGAATATATATATTTTTTTCGTTTCATTTTGTTGTTGGAAGTGCTATCTGATGATCCGGCGTCCTTTTAAAAGGTGAAATAAATCATTATAATGGTAACTTAAAGTGGTTTGTTTTTCTTTTAAATATTAGCTCTGGATTTACATTGAGCTCTCAGGATTTCATCCTCCGTGGGATTACTCATACGGATTACCAAGTTCTTCATAAATTATATATATATATATATATATATATATATATATGTGGCACCATTTACGAGGCAGAAAAGGAAAAGAAAGAAAAGAAGGCAGAAAGAAAGACGAGACGAATCGTGGGGGATAAGCAGACACACACACGGCTAAGAGACAATGAATATATTGATAAGTAACAAATGGCGAAAGGGTGTCATTACAATGACAGGGAAATTCTGGGCAAAAAGAAAGGGAAAGAAAGAAAGAATCAGATGTGTTTTGATAACGGCTGTGTTATCTAGGAGTACGTAAACAAACTGCTGGTCGACTGGCCAAAGAAAAAATTCAAGTGAAAATGTTATTTCGATAAGTGACGAAAAACAGGGACTTTTAATAGATATGGAAAAATTAATCGCGACACACACGAAGTAACTACACTGACCGATTTTCTTGCCGCAGAACATCTTTATGCCTGCGATAATAAAATTATGTTATCAAGAAATGTTCGCCAAAGAAAAGTCCAATTGAAAACGTTAATTTTGATAATTGACAAAACACAGGTGTAACTACAGGGCTTTGGCTAGATATGGAAATATTAATCGCGACACACACGAAGTAACTACACTGACCGATTTTCTTGCCGCAGGACATCTTTGGCCTGCGATAATAAAATTATGTTATCAGAAATATGTACCGAAAGAAATTGAATGGGGACCCAGAAGTTTTTTTTTTCTTCTTGCTTCGAGGCGACAGACTGACTGAAACTTTGAGATGTTTTTTTTGAGGCCGTGTTAAGAAGACCACCCATTCTGATAATTAGCGATAAAATCCCTGACAAAAACCACGTGCAGAACAAGAGTTATATTGTCCCGTTTGTGGCTAGGGAAATGATAACGGCGATTAAGAGGAAGAAAAGGAAAGAGAAGAAATAATTTTTTTAGTTAAGCAAGATATTATTTTCTTCCTGAAACAAAGCCGCGGATTCGTCCACGCCGACTAAGACATCATTGGTCAAGTGGTGATCACGTGACGCACGAAGGAGGAGGAAAGATAATTTTTTTTTGGTTAAGCAAGATTTTTTTTTTCTTCCTGAAACAAAGCCGCGGGTTCGTCCACACCCGAGTGAGATATCATTGGTCAAGTGCTGATCACGTGACGCACGAAGGAGGCTGTCGACGCCTCATCCAGAATATAGGTATGAGAAGCTGCTACGAAGAAGTGGGGAGGGCAGTTCACGCCCTCTGAAGTATGGTGAGAAGGTGGGAGTGAGGAAAGGTTCCCAAAAATGAAAAAGAGTGGAAAATCCCTAACCAGAAATAAAAGAGGTGGATATGTATTTAGAATTATCGAGGAACCCCCGACGCCGACAGACCCACCCCGGTTTTGGTCGGCGTCCATAAAAGCGACGCCCCTACGAGCAGAAATCAGTTCGGGCTCCAGCAGTTCCAGAGTTGAGTTCCAGCAGTTCCAGTGAGTTCAGCTGACCAAGATTCACGCAAATTCCAGACTCCTCTTCAACCCAAGAACAATTATTTTGAAGAGCGACTTAGATCCAGACCACCGAAATAAGTTTTTTTTCGACTTTCGTCCAAAGACACACCGAAACACCAATTTCTTAGAGAGCAAACAATTTGAAGCGTTAAAACTTGCCTAACGGAAAACGACGTGTCACAATCCACAGAACGGGTCGGGAGATAGATGCAGTCCTATGTATCGAACAACTAGACATAAAATTTGTTACCTTTTTCTTTGATACTTTGAACTTTTTGAGTTTTCATTTTCTTTTCTTTTATGCATATTTGTGTGGTATTACCCCCGTTGAACTCAGTTTGCATTACGGCCCCGACTACTGATTGATCTCGTCTGCCTAAGATCAATTCACAACATGGGTAGGCAGACTGGAGATCAATGCAGTTACCTTGGTAACCAGGCGTTGGAAGCGAGTTGGGAACGACGAGGCTGATATCAAATCTAACCAGATTCCCACCCGAATCACCAAAAGGTTAGAACGTCACATTTGGGTGCCGCGACCGATACCAAGCCAGTTGGTCGTCACAGGACGAGACAACACGACTGACGCGACAGGCGGACGTCACGTTTGGAGCAGCGACACCCGAACGGAGCAGCGAGGAGCGAACAGCTGGCGCCGCGGCGAGGACTTTACAATTGGTTCTGTTTGGGGACGTCACAACTGGTGCCGTGGTAGATCAGGATAGAACGTCACAGTTGGCGCTGCGACCATGGGGCGACGTCACACACACACACACACACACACACACACACACACACACACACACACACACATATATATATATATATTAAGAGTATTACTCGCTTGAAAAACCTCGGATGACTAATTCATCGAATGAAAATATCTTTAATAAAAACAAATATGATTATGAAAAAGCCTTAAAAATAGTGGACACAAAAGCAAATTGATATATGTTGATACGAATAATTCCCTTAAAATGCTAAGCAAACACCAAAATAGAACTAGGAAGATATTATGGCTTAAACCCGCCACCCATACCATATAATCTAGCTGTTAAAATTAAAATAAAAAAATGTATTTTGAATTATTAAAAAATAATTTCCACCCGACTAATGAATTGTATAAAATCGTCAATAAAAACAACGTTAAATTAAGTTATAGTTGCATACCAAATATGACTAACTTATTAAGTATATCAGGAGAAGAATCATAGACAAATCCCACCCCAACTTCACTAAGTGTTACTGTAGAAATAAGGACGCCTGTCCACTTGAGGGCAGGTGCCAACAGGAGGGTGTGATTTATAAAGTCGAGATACAGAGAAATAAACCAAATAACACTGACAAAAATCCCAAACTTTACATAGGATCTACCCAAGGTAGATTCAAAAAACGTTATTAGTTTTAATCATGAAACCTATAGACATAGTACCAGCTTGTCCACTTACATATGGGATATAAAGCATGAAGATAATAGTGATCCCATTTTGAAATGGAAAATGTTAAAAAAATGCTCTAAATATAAGGCAGGTGACAAGTTTTGTTGGTTATATATGGAAGAAAAATTAACAATTGTCACCTATAAGAAACCTAAGAATTTATTAAATAAAAGATCCGAGATACTTAATAAGTGTAGGCATAGGAGAGACTGGTTATTAGAATAGTGATTTGGGTTTTCTTCTCTCCCTCTTTTTTTTTGTTACGTGGTTTTATGTTTTTAATGGTTTTATCAATAAATACTGTTCCTTCCGCCATTTCCTTTTTTAGCCAGTTTACCCTGAAGATCCGTTTAGGTAAAACCTAGGTAAGTTTTATTGATTATTCCATGATTAGAAATATATTACATTAGCTAAACTAATATATATATATATATATATATATATGTGTGTGTGTGTGTGTGTGTGTGTGTGTGTGTGTGTGTGTGTGTGTGTGTGTGTATATATATATATATATATATATATATATATATATATATAATTCGTGAAAACTTACATTTTTCAGTCACTTGGGGTGACAGGACGCCCCGAAGGAAGAACAAAATGACGTCTTTTTACCCACAGCAACTGAGCTACAAATGCTTCACACCGCGTGCTACACACCCTCAACGAATCCCGAGAGTCGTGAAAGGGAGTAAAAGAAACGTGTTGTCAATTAAGAATTATGAATACTTTAAAAATTTTGGGATAACAACAAACTCCATGACACGAACACGGTTAAAAACAAAAGCAAAATTAGTAGCCAAACCAGTTGTCTATTTTCTGATATATCAAGAGATTAGTGAAAGGATCAGCGAGACGCGTAGAACACTTGTTTATTTAATATCATAGAATTTAATGGATATCTCTGATATATATATGTGTGAACGAGTGAACATATATATATATATATATATATATATATATATATATATATATATTATGTGTGTATTTAGGCAGCATATTTTCATTTATACACGTTTCATTAAATAATATAGAGAAGTGTTGTCTATTTATTTTATGTAAAATTTGTTCGTAACTTCTGATAAGTTTGATAACATTATCATTAAACGAAGAAAGAAATTCACAATATTGATCCATATTTTTTTAATATAATCTAAGCTTTCCGCTTACTTAAGCCATTATCAAAGATGTAAATCACAAACATATTAAACAATATACGGACACGACAGTGATGAGTGATGATTGTCTGTCATTGCTTACATAGTGGATCACTAAGCAACGATAAACACGCGCATATAAGACGCTAGAAGCGAAAATCGCACCGCATCTCATGACGTCACCCATGACTACACGAGAGTGAATTGTAGAATGAAGTAAGGAAGCCGATGGTATAAACCAATGGATTCTGTTACCAATTATAGACATTTAAGAATATTTGTAGAGATGCCATAATTGATTTTGTTTAGGTTGGGTTTTAACTGTTTGATGTATAATGCTTCAAGTATTTTTAGTTTTTGTCTATTGTTTTCATGTCGAAGTATTGTTGTGTTTTCGACAAGTATTTTACGGAATTGTGTGTGCGGGCAGGCATGTTGTTTTAAATGCCTAAAAATGTTAGAGTTTTCATTAAAATGTAGTGTCAAGCGTCGTGAAAGCGAGTTTGTGGTGTGACCAACATAAATATTGATATGATTCTTCTCCCCCGTTTAGCGATTTGCAAAAAACCAACATAGTTTATAAATTCAAGTGCCCTTTGGGAGAGTGTATCTCCAACGAATTAAATAATTTAATGATAATGTTATCAAACTTATCAGATGTTACGAACAAATTTTACATAAAATAAATAGACAGCACTTGTCTATATTATTTAATGAAACGTGTATAAATATATATATATATATATATATATATATATATATTGAAAATATGAGTGATATATATACACATACATATGCAATCATATATCTAAAATATCTTTAGATCTTCCTGTTCTTCTCTCGTCTGTTACCCCTCCCAATAGTGATGTCCTGAAAAAATAAACAGATATAAGAACACATGAAAAACTATATGAAAAACTTAACCACAGCCTTTTGTCAGTTGTTTTTTTTAACGAAACTTGCATAGAAGATGGATTGCTGCCTATATATATATATATATATATATATATATATATATATAATCTTTTTTATCCTCGGGTTATATATGCAATGAGCTACAATGGATATCTGCATCTACTTATGCATACAGATCTATGATAAAATTTAATTTATAAATCATGCACAATAACAACAATAACTACTAATAAAATAGAACAATTATAATATACTGTAATGAAAGTTATGTGACGGATAGAAGATAGGAAGGAACTCTTGAGTACTTAGGATAAAATTTGATGATAACCCTAATGTGTGTGTGTGTGTGTATGTGTGCAGGCTTTTATATATATATATATATATATATATATATATATATGCGTATATCGATATTTATAACTCAGGGAATATAGATTTGTGTATATGTGTGCGTGTTACTAAATCTGTGTTTCTTCACACAGAATTCCCGCAAACAATATTCATAATCAAAACAATTTTTTTTTTCATTTTTCTGCTTTCCAAAACCGACAACTAGATTGAAAATGTCCGTTCATAAACTCCATCCATTTCGCCAGCGTCAAAACCGTGCATTTCATCAGTAAGATTTCCGATAATGCATTATAGGAATGAAACAGGTCTTCCATAAAAGTTTCCACATTCTCTACTTCATGGAAATGATTCCCAATAATAACATTATTTCATTTGCATATCTATGTTACGTTTCTTCGGAGAATATTGTTCCATTCTTAAAGAACCTCGCTGTTTTTGGTTCTTCCTTCAGCGATTCATATTAATCGGCAAATCGACGTCAAGTGCATATTTTCCTGTGAATGCCGACGCTATAATTTTTCAGAATTTATATCTTGTAACTTCTGAACACATAGCCATATTTTTCAGTTGTCTCACATCGTAATCTCCAGGCCCCAAATGCTACAAAGGTACATTCGCTTCCATAATTATAATTTCCAGTGATTATTGATTAATGCTAAGACCATCCGAAAATGTGGTTTAATAATAAGATGACATAGTGTGTTTCCTTTGGCATTGAACATTTTGATTAAGGCTTAATTATTAGAATTGCCTTTTGTGATGACAACGAACACTCGTTGACACTTTTGTGGTGTCGACGAATACTCGTTGTCACTTTCGTAACGCTCGTTGTAGTAGAGACTTCGTAATCGCAGATACAACTATAGTAACGCCGTTGAACAATACTGGTGTCAGACGCCTTCGAATAACACTCGCACTAATAGTACTTGCTCGATAATACTCGCTCGAATAGTAATCACCATACAGTGATCTGAATAGAGAAAAAGTATAGTGAATAGAGTAGAGAATAGCGGTCCGTATAGTAATAGAGGATAGAATAGAAATGGTGATCCGTATAGCACTAGAGGATAGAATAGAAATGGCGATCAGTTGGATGTCACGCCACGTCGTACTTATGCGTTTCCTCCACGGTGTTTATTCACTGGCGATCTCAGTTCAAACTTAAGTGTCGGCAGCGACACTTTATTACTATATAACATTGCCAAAACGTAGAGGGAATTCTTTTTATATAAATTAATTCGGTAGGACAAGCTTCTGCTTTTCTTTAATGTGCCGTGTCTCTTCAGCACTTTAGCAATCATTGCCCTCCACATCTTCATGTCCCTTGTAGCTCGTAATAAGTTTGGTCGTTTTGTGTTTTCTCCCAAACTCTGTTCTGCCATCTATGTGCTCAAGCCCATCAAGTAATTTCCTCTGTTTCTTTTTCTCCTCAATCTGACCCGTGAGTATCATATTTTCCGAACCCTCCTTCCTCATTAATGCGCTAGAGATTTCGGTTGCATCTTCTTGATGTTAAGTATCCTTTATGTTTCCATTCTCTCCTGAACCTCGTTGTTGCTGATATGTTTGGCTCATAGTATCCTCGGCATATTTCAGTTGCCTCAAGTCTCTTCTTCATCTTTCAGCAGAGTGTCCAGTATTCGCTGCCATACAGGAAGACAAATATCAAGGAATTTTTCTGGCTTTTAATACTGTTCTTGGATTTATATAGAGCAAGCAGTCTAGAGGAAAAAACAATACTGAATTTAGTACCCCTGGTAAAACATCACGGCCAATTCTAGCAAGATGAGTCATATTAATCTCTAAGTAATAGATACCTACGAGGGAACTGAGAATAATGATATATATATATATATATATATATATATATATATATATATATATATATATATATATATTATTATTATTATTATTATTATTATTATTCGTCGGTAGTATGACTCGGAGTTTCATGGAAAACACAATCATCAAGTGCTCAGTAGAGAGGCAGTCTCTACTCAGCACCTGAAGATTGCGTTGTGCATGAAACACCGAGTCGTGCTATCGGTGAGGAATAATAAGAAATTTATTAGTATATACTTAATAGCTCTTTTATATTACATCGAGCACTATTTTATTAACACCAGCACTGTATCTGTGTATATATATATATATATATATATATATATATATATATATATATATATATATATATATATATTATAATAAAAAAAGAACAGTAAGTTATATAATCTGGTGTTCTTAATTGATATTTTTATTTTTACAAAATAGTGCTATTTGTAAATTTACAGAACATAAATATCATAAATTAACCGATTTAAAATATGGTTTCTTCGCTACACAGGAATTATCATGTTTCAAAAACCGAAGCTAAAAACTTTTGAATAAGTTGTTGTGTGTTTTTGTGCGCGTGCGTGTGTATGTATGTCTATATTTTTATGTCTCTGTCTGTGTATGTGCGTGAGTGTGTGTGTGTATGTTTTGCCAATGAATTAAAAATCCCAGGTTATTTATCGTTTACCGACTAAAAAGTTTCACACTCTTGACGCTTCTCACGGTCAGATTAGAATAATTTTATTACTGAGAGATATTTTTACAAACGTTTATTAACTAAATTTTCGAATTAAACATTTTCTGAACAGATATCTAACAAAAAAACAAAGCTGAGTACATTAGACCGAATGTAAATAGTGTAAATAATGATAACTCAATAAACACTGTAAATAATGATCCCAGATACTGTGATTTTTGTTATTTTTCCACTTAATTAAACAAAACACAGCTATTAACAAAAAATAAATAAATAAATAAATAAAATAAAATAAAATGAAAAAAATTAAACGGACAAAACTCTTCACAGGATATGAGATGTGTTTGTTAGAACTAATTTTTGAATTTCCTGGAGAGATGGTGCATCAGTGACTTTGTTGATTTGTTCTTTAGTTCTTTTCTTTGTCAGACCCAAAGCTCCAAACTCAACTGGAACAGTTTTAAAGTGCCGCATTTTTTCTGTTTTCATTTCGATATTCGTTGTATTTGCTTAGTTTCTTTTAAATATATTTATTATTATTATCTTTATTATTATTATTATTATCATGATCATGATCATGATCATTATTATTATTATTTATAGAAAAAGTAAATACGTGTGTGGTCACAGGTATCAACCCTGCATAGTGACTGCCAGTTACACTCGTTATGCAATCTTCAGTGCCACTTCGTAAAATGTTATGGCTAACATGTGCATTCAGTAAATAAACAAAAATTTGAAAGGGGCGTAAGACAAGGTTGAGTCTTCTTACCGGACTTATTCAACCTTTACTGTGAGGTGATCCTGTGAGCAGTACAATTGCTATCACGATTCGTTACTGGCTGGCACAAACTTATCAACATTAAATATATAGATGGCACAGTGTTCATATTAAACAGAGAAATGAAACTACAAGAACCTCTACAGACGACAGTAAATGAAAGCGAGAAGAAAGGACTAAACATCAATTGTAAGAAGAGAGAATATATAGTTGTCAGCTAAAGGAGGTGCCCAGCATGCTAATTGCAACTTGGAGATGCCAGAATAAAGCAAGTACAACAATTTAAGTGTTTTATCAAAAGACGACTAAAATGACACCGAAATCCGATTGGGAGAGCGAAAGATGACTTAGAAAAGCTAAGCAAAGTATTAAGAAACAGTAAAATCTCGTTAGAAATAAATAAAAGAGTACTGATCTGTTATGTAATGTCGGTCCTGTGAAAGCTAGGCAGTCTCATCACAGATGAGAATTGAAGCAACAGAGATGAGATTCTACAGAAGGATGCTGAGAATACCATAGACTGAACATGTGAGCAAGGACGAAGTTTTATAGAAAATGGATACAAATAAATCAGTTATACTTAACAATAGAAAGAGAGAGTTGAAATTTCTACGGTACATAATGAAGAAAGAGGGCTTGGAAAATTTGATACTCACAGGTCATATTGAAGACGTGAGGAAAGCAGTGTAAAACCTACCTAATGAGTTTGAGTCAATGGTTGGCTGAACAAGGCGCGGAAGAGATAGGGAAGAGACATAATTTACTAAGAGCTGGTCAGGAAATTGTGGAGAGACATGATCGCACACGTCCTCAAGGGAGACAACACATAGAAGAAGAGGAAAACAAAGAAGCAAACGTGTCCTAAGCAAAAGTGTGTGGAAAATTTTCTTACAAAACACAGAGCAATTACCACCTCAATAAACTTTAAATTACATCAACTTCGATTAACGCTATGTAATTGGGAGGCACGGTGGAGTAATGGATAGCGTCTCGGATTGAGGAATTGGAGAGCCGAGTTCAAATTCCAGTCGTAATCCATTATATTCATTTAGTTGCTAATACCCTTGGGAAACGTATGAATGCTCTTCTTCTCCCCTCAGCTACGGGTAAATATCAGGACAGACCGGGTTCTTTTGCCTTGGATAGTCTACCGTAGAAAGAAATGGCAACCTACTGCGGGAAAATTCTGCCTCGTCAGTCATGTATCGAAAGATAGAAGATTGCCTAAGCGTATATCACGCATAGCAAATAACTGGCGAATTGGGAGGTATTTTTTAATCATTTCACCCCAGACTAGGCGACAATGCCAAGAGAGCGCTGAACATTACAGAGTGTGCAAGGGGGTCAGAATATTCTAGAGAGGAGAAGTAAGGAAAGGGCAATAATGGAACAGGGTCAAGGAAGACAGAAGATGGAGAGAGATGTTGCCTTCAAAATTTTTGAAGTTTCTGTGTAGCCTGGAACCAATAAATCGGACGGAAGTTTTACGGAATTGCGGGAAAAGAAACAGAATAGAAGATATGGTTGCGTCTAGCTAGTTCAACACTAAAACGGTGAGACCTAATTGCTACTCTAGTAGCAGGTTTAAATTCATGAAGTCAAAGGAAACAAGCTCATGAGAACAGTTGCTATGAAAATATTTGTAGAAAACACGGAAGTAACCCAAGTCACGTTGATCAGAAAGTGGCTGAAGTTGAGATGCCAGGGCAGGATCGATTACATAACAGACTATTCTTTTGTAAAGAATCTCCAAATATACAGTAGACGCACCAAACCAGACTTATCGAATTCCGTCGGAGCTTAGATCGTTATTTAAAACGACGGCGTACACAATACTATTTGTAAAATTAAATATCACAATTTTTAAAGCATTATCCTGTGTTTTTACTCATTTTATCAATTGAATGAAAGCAAACCATTTACACTTTTTTTGATATATATATATATTTTTGTAATACTCGTTTGTAGGAAAGTCTTTGTAAATCACAGATACAATAACAGTAACGCCTTCGAAAAATACTCGGTCAGACGCTGCTAATTCCCATATATTTATATATTCCTTTACACGTCACGTGATCTAATTATTTCAAGATGAGGTCGACTGTGCTTGCTCTTTGGCGATCCGTGTTCAACCCCATGTGACAATATTCAGTACGACTTACATTTTGTGACCAGATCAATTATCTGGATAAAATACGACTTGTTACTCTTATTCTTCTTTAGCAGTGTCGTCGCCTTTGGACGTAGGCAATCATGGCTCTCGACAACTTCCTGTCCCTTGTAGCTCTCACTAAACTTTGTCTCTCTGTTATTTCTCCTAAGTCCTGTTCTGCCATCTATGTTATGCATTGTTTTTCTTTGTTCCTCTTTCCCTCAATCTGTTCCGGATTCTCTAAGCACTCCTTCCTAATTAAAAATGTAAATGGCATAGGCACTCGTATTCGAGGATGACAGTTATTGTGGGGCTCGCCCCTCGTTCACAGAATGGACTCGTCCAATGTATACTTATACGACGGAGAGATAGCGTGACAAAAAAGGTCGGCACAGGGTGTTCACACAGAGTTACGAGAGTCTAGAAAGACAGATAATTACGGCTTTCATTACAGAGACTTGTAAATATACTTTTCTACTAACCCGCATTCCTGGCCTACTAATCTTCATTTCACTTTTTATTCTTTACATTAATACACATATTTTCTTATTTCTATTACTGGCGTTATTATTTATTTGTGCCGGATTCCATCCCCGGAATCCACAACAACAGTCTACTAGGGCGACTAGCTAATACCCATTGCCAATAACATGCACAGGCACATTTGTGCTTGCTCACCACCCACAGAGACCATCTGCAACTATGCTGAGCAGACGTTAGTTACAGTCTCTGAGAGTTTCTAGCGTGATCAACAGTCTGAACAAGATTAGCACGCTAGAACCCTTGATCACGATGACTCGTGACTTCGTGCTAGCAGAAACACAAATGGCTTCTAAGTGTTCCGTCTACCCAATTTCACTTACAACGATTGGGTTAACACGTGGTATGGTTTTCAGGCAAAGGTTCCCCACGCTAGGATCGCCTCTTCCAGACTGATAACATCAAGAAGTAACCTAACTCACAAATCAACCATGGGTCTCATGGTCAGAAAGCGAACGTTCTCGCCACTTAGTCCCGTGCCCATTCCTTCCTCATTACATGCTCTAGGAACCTCAAGTATCTCTTCCTGATGTTAAGTATTAGATTTGCATTCTCTCCAAAAGTGCCGTTACTCACATACTCGGCAAGCACCATAACTTACCCATTTGAAAGAAAGTTTTAAAACTTAGAGAAACTGATCCTGAAAGAATTGCATGAAAAACTAAGAACTTGAAATATTTTTTGATGCAGAAGAACTTGAATACATGTTGGATCTTTCAAAGAATTTTCAGATAATCTTTTCTTCTCACAATATTTTGACTGATCCATTTTACAGCGTCCTTCATATATTTTGAAAGAATAAACACTAGGACATGTGCGAATGTAACTTCCTTCCTGAGAATGGAATACGAAGGGATGATTCGAAACTGCGTATATGGCATGTCTGATTTCAAATGTAAAGATCTGAACTAAGAACATTTGCATTGAAACAGAGGAATCTGTGTAGCGATGGCCCTGCAATATTTCGGGTAAGACGTTGTAGGTCGGAAAATAATTCATCCCTCACAAAGCTACATAAACGCATATGAACTTTGTCAGGGCTGAAAGGTGAGAACTGGGTAGATCCAGCTCAGTAGACAGAAAAGTTCTCAATCCGAGAGTGACCTGTAAATAAACGTCTTTATTTATACTATTTATAGTCGGATTTTTGTCCTCATCTTTGTTATGGTTACCTCAAAGCTGGGTTAGGTTGTGTGTGTATTTGAACTCATTGGAGATGGGCAAAGAATAACCGAACCATACTAAAAATAAGAACTAGACATCTCTAGACATGGGCAGTGGAACAGTCTCCGCCGTAGATGAAATAAAGGGTACAGCTCGGAATTCGTTGTAGATTACCCGGATAGAAATACACCTAATGAAGGCCGGAGGGCACAGCGGCCGAAACAGAGAATAATCCGCATGTAAATAATTTATTTACACCATTTTAACATCTTTGATAAACTTGGAGCAGTTGCTGCACATGCATGTTGCATTTGTTTTTTTTTTATAATTGTCAGGATTGATTGTATTATTAGTTTAATTATTTCACTATTTAGACCAGTGATTATTGACATGGCTTCCTAGGCCCACAAAGTGGGTCTGAGAAATTTTTAAAATAGGCTTGAAGTTGGCTCAAGGAAAATGAAACTGCTGAAAAAGAAAAACACTGGGAAGTTAGACATCTGAAAGAATCAGCACATATCGTAGGTTATCAGGATCCCCTTAGTAGGCCTAGCATAAAAATAAAATGATATTGGAACTGTTAATAAAGAAAAAAGACAAATGACAACAGGTTTTCAGCATCTATAACAAAAGAGAAAGCTTCAGTAGGTTCAGTGAAGCCTGAAAAGCAGCAGTGACACTCATCAGCAGGCAGATTACATTTAAGACTCCAAGTTTTTGACTGGATTGTCCCACTGGTGGATTAAAGTGTTGGTTTGTAAATTTAGTGACATAGTAATTGTGAGTTCAATCTCCATGCCAGGTAATGTGTACTTGGGCTCAAATATGGCGTGCAATAACTGAGCAGCACTAAAATAAGAACTAGGCAATATATCCCTAGATATGGGCAGTGGAACAGGAACAATCTTACCCTGTAGATTAAAAAAGAGTTCAGTTCAAAGTAGGTTATCTGGATTGATATACACCTGATGAAGGCCAGAGGGCACAATGGTTGAAACATTGTGATAGCAGCAATACAGATGAAGACAATAGTCTGCATATAAATAGTGTAATTAATTTATTTACATGATTATAACACCTTTAGTGAACTTGGAGCAGTTGCTGTGCATGCATGTTGTGGTATTTTTTTTATAATTGCCAGGATTGCTTATATTATTAGTTTCATTTTGTTCACTATTTAGACCAGTGCTTATTGATGTGGGTCCATAGGCACACAAAAGAAATTTTTAAAATGGGCTTGGATTTGGCTCAAGGAAAATAGGCTGGCTTTCTTCCACTGGCGTAAAATTATGAGCACACAAACTGATCTATTTTATTTTAAAAGAAAAATAATTCAGAAATTATTTGAATAAAATGTTCGATAATTTTTTTATGATAAACTATATTTTCGAATATTTATTGGTTGAGGTGTAAATAATTGGTTAATGTAAATAATTCTTTTTTGCTGGTAATATATTTTTTCCTTTAAAAATGTATTGCTGATAATATTTTTTCTTCAAAAATGTTTCTCTGGTAATAATTTTTTACAAAGTATTTCTTCAGTATCTGTCTATATTTCTAAGTTGAGGTATTATGTACATTATTTACATTATTCGGACTATTGTCCTCATCTTTGTCGCCATATTTATTACAACATTTCGGTCGTTGTACGCTCCTGCCTTCTTCAGGTGGTTGGAATGTCGAACTGAACCCTTTATTTCGCTCGCTGGGATGGACTGTTCTAGTTCCACGTGCCATGTCTAATGGATGTCAGTTATCAGTTATCTCCTGTTAATTTCCCTCTGAAAGTTCTCCACTGCTTTAACCGGGTATTGAACTCCTACTCTTTGGGTCCTGTCACTGGATCTAACCAACGCCTTTATCCACTTATCCTTAAGGACATCTGTGCATGAATTTCTGGGTATTATAAACCTAATGTCTTCAGCAACCAGTGCTCATATTGCAATTTTTGCTGCTATCATTGCATGTTTTTTTTACAAGAGATCATATTGCAATTTTTGCTGTTATTATCGCTTTTCTCTGGCACTCCTTATTACTGGTTCCCATATTGTATTCATTTCTATGCTTGGTCGGCTCAGGAGATTTTTGTGGCCTAGCATATGTGCTGATTCCTTAAGTTTACGAATTTTCCAATGGTGTTCTATATCTATGATCTCAACCTGATCACACAGAGGGCGGTGATCTCCCTTCTCTCTCCATATGTGGTCAGCCACGCCTGATTTTTCCACTTCCCCTCGTGTTAAAGATTTTGGTGTTCTTGAAGCCTTACCTTAAGGGGGCGGCCTGTCCACCCTTTATATTTCTTTTCGCAGCTGCACGGAAAAGCGTACACACAGTCTTTAGTCATGTTCTCCTCTATGGGGGGGTCATACTCGGGAGAGATATCTGCGAAGTGTCGTCAAGCTTTTGAATGTTGTCCTGATGTTATATGGACTGCAGATTTTCTCTGATAACCCCTTCACATAAGGCAGGCAGACTGTTTTCTGAGTGTTGTTGTCCTCCTCCTTCTCCTCCTCTTGTACCCGCCTATCCCAGTTTTTTGGGGCTGCTGCCATGTACCCAGGATAGTTGTTACGTTGTAGGGTACTATTTATACTGACTAATTCTTTATCTAATATCTCTGGGTCGCCACTTATGACTTTTGCTTGATGTTGTAAGCAGCGGACGATCCCTTTCTTTACGCTGTATGGGTGGTGGGAGTTAAAATTAAGGTATTGTCTGGTGAATGTCGATTTACGGTATACGGATGTCTTGAACCCATGCTCTGTTTGAGATATTAGAACATCCAGGAATGGGAGTGTGTTGTTACTCTTTTCTCCATTGTGAACTGTATCGAACGTCTTATTGAGTTCACATGGTCCAATAGAACCTGGACATCTTCCTGGTGTGGCCAGAGTATGAAGGTCAAATCTACGTACCTTAACCATATAGTTGGCTTTAGAGATATAGATTCTAATGCCATTTCCTCAAAGTATTCCATGCATACATTCGCCATTGCTGGTGATAATTGCGAGCCCATTGCTAAGACCTCATCCTATCTATATATGTGTGATCCCATTCTGAAGTGTGTTGCTTGTGTACAGAAAGTCAACATCTCCATCAGATTATCTATTGGAATACTGGTCCGTTCTTCTAAGGATGAGTCAGAGGCCAATCTGTCTCTGACTACTGAGAGTGCCTCCTCCGTGGGTACCTTGGTGAACAAACTCACCACGACCAAGCACACCATCTGGTTGGATAGGATGGGAGCATCTCTGATTATTTCCACGAAGTGGGCGGAGTTTCGGACATATAAAGGAGATTTTCCGATCAATGGGTCAATTATATCTACAAGGAAGCGACTCAGAGGGTGGCACACAGAGCCTTGGCAACTAACAATCGTCCTGAGCGGAATACCGTTTTGTGAATCTTAGGGAGACCGTATATGTGACGTAGCTTGGTGTAACGCTGCGATAAATGCCTATAAGTCTTAGGTGCGAAGTGATCCTTGTTCTTGATTAGTATCTGTGAGTTTGCGTTTCGTTTTCATTGTAAGATCATTTTTTCCTTTGCTAATGAGGTCTTCCAGCTTTCTTGTATAATCTGATCTGTCCATTACTACAGTCGCATTGCTTTTGTCAGCCGAACCACCTGAAGAAGGCCGGAGCATACAGCGGCCGAAACGTTGTAATAAATATGGCGACAAAGATGAGGACAATAGTCCGAATAATATAAATAAAGTATTTCTTGTATTAAAACCTATTTTTACACTTTCATAGTTTTTTGACCCCAGTTTGTGGGGGCGGGGGTAACTATTTGCCCATAGTTGGGATCCTAACAGGTGCTACCAACCCGGTCCAGGGTGTACCTGTGAACACCAGCAATTAAGAGGTGGTTCCACGCTCCTCAAACCCTCCTGATCAGAGGCCTTGCTGCTGGACGTAGTTTATCGTCATACTCAGGACGGTCTATTTATACTGGATAAACTCTCACGTGAATGCCATTAACGGCGTCCGTCTCGTTCAGAAATGTCCAAACTCTCAGCTATATACAACCGTTTTTTCAAATCAGTTATTTAAAATGTCGAATGAACCCAGTGAGTCTTGAAAAAAGTGCGTCCTTGTTCCGATCCGGGTAGACTGGCGCTACAGAATCACAAATAAAGTAACTTGTCAAATAACAGAATCCGTATCCCGTGAGGACCGACGGAAAATTGAACAATTAAAATGGAGAGAACATCTAACTAGAAGAGACAATCATAACATAAAATGTTGATTCTTCTTATCACTTAAATACTAGAGAGAGCGATAGCAGTTAGTGAATTCGAAATAGCTATCTTCCTCAAAGACTCTTTGAAGAGAAAGATTTTTTTTTTTCTAAATTTTAACCGACAGGAAGGCCCACGTTCAATCAATAAATGCTGATTAGTCAGAAACTAATACAGACTATAAACATTACCGGAAGAACCCCAAAAATAACAAAAAAAAAAGAAAGAAAAAAAGGCATATCATGACACCAACAAACTATTATTACTTAAATTTGGCTCCGATCCCCTTGGATTGCTTCGTTGGTTTATTTTGTTTAACGTCATATCAACAACACTATAGGTTATTTAATGCCAAAATCTAAATATTTTGAACACAATTTTATGCCTTCAACTAAATATAGTTTAAACGAAATTATTTGTCTTTAAACTACAGTTAAAATGCATTGTTGGTCATTTTGCTAGAAATATGTATTGTTGGTAATTTTAGTATAAATAGGCATTGTTGGTCATTTTGCTAGAAATATGTATTGTTGGTAATTTTACTATAAATAGGCATTGTTGGTCATTTTGCTAGAAATATGTATTGTTGGTAATTTTACTATAAATAGGTATTGTTGGTCATTTTGCTAGAAATATGTATTGTTGGTAATTTTACTATAAATAGGTATTGTTGGTCATTTTCTAGAAATTTGTATTGTTGGTAATTTTACTATAAATAGGTATTGTTGGTCATTTTGCTAGAAATATGTATTGTTGGTAATTTTACTATAAATAGGTATTGTTGGTCATATTCTAGAAATATCTATTGTTGGTAATTTTACTATAAATAGGTATTGTTGGTCATTTTGCTAGAAATATGTATTGTTGGTAATTTTACTATAAATAGGTATTGTTGGTCATTTTGCTAGAAATATGTATTGTTGGTAATTTTACTATAAATAGGTATTGTTGGTCATTTTCTAGAAATATGTATTGTTGGTAATTTTACTATAAATAGGTATTGTTGGTCATTTTGCTAGAAATATGTATTGTTGGTAATTTTACTATAAATAGGTATTGTTGGTCATTTTGCTAGAAATATGTATTGTTGGTAATTTTACTATAAATAGGTATTGTTGGTCATTTTGCTAGAAATATGTATTGTTGGTAATTTTACTATAAATAGGTATTGGTAATTTTATTGTAACTGGTTTGTAAGTTGGCTGGTTAATTTTATTTAGCAGCATATCAATCTCTATACTGTATTGAATACCAAAATCTAAGTATTTTGTACGTAATTTCATGCTTTCAACCACAGTTATTTTATACTTTCAGGGTAATGCTGTGTTTAGATATACAGTTTGCAGATCATAAAATATATTGTTGGTAATTTTGCTATAAAAATGTATAATTATATATTTCCTTTGTCTTGCATTGTCATTTTTCTATAAAAATGTATTGTTCGTCATTTTATTATAAGAATGTACCCTTGAATTCTGTATTTGGGTTCACTGTTTGACAATAGCTGGGACCCTAACAGGTGCTACCATCCCAGGTCAGGGTGAACCTAGAAACGACAGTAGTTAAGCGGTGGTTGCATACACCTCAAAATCTCTAATTTTCAAATTAGAGTCCATGCTGCCAGATGTAGTTTGTCGTCATACACAGGACGACATCTACTTGCGAACATACATAAAAAACCCCAGTAACTCTTTCGCAATGTCTAATCTCCTTCCTCTAACGCGTCCACTCGTAACTCCGATTCCGTTTTTAATTTCATATACGGCGCAGCGTCCCTCTATATTCACCATGGAAGAGCCGACGTTTCTTGTGGATATCTTCGCCATTTGTACCATATTTTGGGGGAACTAATTTGTCGCCCTGAAATACTGAATAGGGAAAACAAAAAAATTGAATAAAATTATTGTCTTTAAATATCGAAAAATATCCGTTTTAAATATCAATTATCATGTCTGCTTTACAGGGTTAAACAGAAAATAAACTGCCAGATTTTTGTACATATAAGTATAAAATAGATTGGCAAACAGTTGTGCATATAAAGAAAAAAATAGACTGTTGTGCTGGCGTACTTATAAACAAAAGTAGACTTACGTACTGACGTACATGTAAACAAAAAAGAGATTGGCATGTTGACGTAGATATAATAAAAAATAGATTGGCGATCTGACGTACTTATAAAGAAAAAGTAGCCTGGTGTACTGACGTTTAAATATGGCGTACATACAAACCGAAATAACCTGGCGTGTTAATGTGCATATATATAACAATAACCTGGCAGGCTTACGTACATATAAACAAAATAGACTGGTGTGCTGGCGTACATAAAAACTTAAAATCGAAAAACAGAAGTTACCTGGTGACGAAATTAGTTACCCTTTTTAGGGATGATGTTTGAACACAGTTAAAAAAAAGTCAATATTCATAAGATTAATTTTCACAACAGACATGTCCTTTTTTTTGAAAGCCTGGTGTAACACGATCTTCTTATTCCAATTTCCCGCCGTTTGGCCTTGTGCCGAGCTAAGGTAAGCTGAGTAAATATCTAGAATAGAGACTCCAGGAAATGAATTAACATTGAATAAGAGGGAATAAAAGAATAGGTAATAGGATGGAATAAAGGAATCGAATGGGAACGAATAGCGAATAGCGAGCAATAAATAAACATTGAATAATAGAGGATGAAGGCACAAAGAGTCACGAAGAATAAAAGAACATAGAATAGAGTAGAATGGGCGAATATAGAACAGGAGTAGATGAGGGAAGAATAAGAGAATCAAAAATGAAGGAACGCTGAATAAGTATGAAGGAATGTTGAATAGCAACGAATAGTGAGAACAATAACTGGGTTTGAATAGTTGTATTGAAAAGAGAAAGGGACGGACGACCGGGGAATGACAAAAGAATGGAGGAACAGAGAGTCTGGAATGGAGTGGAGGAGGGTAAGGGTAGAAGAAGGGAAAAAGTTAAGAGGAAAAAGCTTATGGGCGTAGCTCACCAAAAAAAAAAAAAAAAAAAAAAAGATTCAAAGAGCCAGGAAGGATTTAACACAGTTCGAGAGGTTTCTGACGAAGAAACTGAATTAAGAATTTGGGGAACTGGAAGAAAAAAAAAGGAGGAAAAATTAAGAAATTTAAGTGAGAGAGATAGAGAGACATAGAGAGGAGAAGAGGAGAGTAATGATGAGAGCAGTGAGAAAGGAATGACGAAAAAAAATGAAATAATTAGTACAGGGAAATAAAGAAGAAGAAAAAGAAGAAAGTAGAAGAAAAATGCAGAAGAAGTGTTAGACATTGTGAAACTTAATAAAAAGAACAGAAAAGAAAGAAAGAAAGAAAAAAAGAAAGAACGAAAGAAAGAAAGAAACAATGAAACGAGTAAGAGAAATTGCAAAATTATTATAGGGAAATTATTATAGGGAAATTATTATAGGGAAATTATTATAGGGAAATGAAGAAGAAAACGAAGAAGTAAGTTATAGAAAATATAGCAAAAGAAGAAGAAAGTGAAGATGAAGCAGCGTTAGACATTGGGAAACTTCAAGATAAGAAACGTGAAGAAAGAAAGAAAGAAAGAAAGAAAGAAAGAAAAAAGAAATAAAGAAAAAAGGAACAGAGAAATCAAAAGAGAGATAGAAGAAATGAAAATTAGTAAAATAGAGAGGGTGTTTGATATATATATATATATATATATATATATATATATATATATATATATATAGATAGATAGATAGATAGATAGATAGATAGATAGATAGATAGAGAGAGAGAGAGAGAGAGTAAAGAAAATACAAACCTGAATAAAAGTAGCAAGCACAAAGTAGGAATGGATAGACGACGAAAATAAAGGTAATATCAAGCTTAATCATTAACAACAACGTAGAAATAAATGAATAATGAAATAAATAAAGAATGAATGAATGAAAGAAGGAAAGAAAGAATGGGAGAGAGAAAGAAGTGCGTACACATACAGGCATACACACACAGGTACGTACACACATAAATGTATACATAAATGAAAACTTGTGAAGAAGACAATAAAATAGAATGAAACTACAAAACTGGATGGGTTGGAGATAAGAGAGAAAAAAAAACGGGAAAAACAATTCAGAAGTCGTAGGAGTTCGAGATGGAAAGGAAAAGAACAAAAAGCAAAGAGAGGGAAGGGGTAACAAAAGATGAAAAGAAGGCTGAAAAAAAAAAACGTAAGGCGAAAATACTACTACTAATACTACTACTACTAATATCAATAATAATGAGAAGAAGAAGAAGAAGAAGAAGATGAAGAAGAAGAAGAAGAAGAAGAAGAAGAAGAAGAAGAATTGCATAAGAATAAGAGAAAGGAAAGAAAGAAGAAAAAGACATGCGAGAGAAGGAAATATATTGACGGTTATGTTAAGGAAATAAAAGAAGAAAAAGATAAAGAAGGAGTATTGTAGAAGAAGAAGTATAAGTAAACGAAGAAACAGGAAATAATAATAATAATAATAATAATATGATAATGATGATGATGATGATGATAATGATGATGAGGAAGAAAAAGAAGAAGAAAAAGAAGAAAAAGATGTTTGAATCAAAAGATGAAGACAAAAACGAAGAACTCTGGCTCAAATCAAGATAAGAAGTTAAATGAGGAAAAAGGGCCCAGAGAACATTAATCACGAGAAAGCTAATGGCTCTGAATAATAAGACTGAATAGAAACGAAAAAATAAAAAAAAAAAAAAAAAAAAAAAAAAAAAAGAAAAAGATGCGGTCATCGTGAATAAGCAATGGGGAAACGCTAAGGAATGAGACTGGCGAATTGAATGTGATTTTAAATGGCATGGAATTGCAGGAACAAATGGGAAAAAGGTGGGTCGTTGGCAGAAGCATAGATTGAATGAGCGTTAAATTTTTTGGCGGGTAATTCTTGTAAATGAAAAAAAAATTATATAGAAAAAATAACAAAAGAAAAAATAAAAAAAATGAAAAAGTCAATTTCCCGGTGGCAGTACTGTATTTATTAAAAATTGTTTCAAATCTAAAGCTAAATGAGAAAATGTGTCCACGCATATATGAACTCATGGTTTCAATTTCAAACATGGTATCTTTCTCCTTCAGTTATACTTATTAAGATAAGAATACAGCGGGAAAGTTTTCAAAGCGTAAATTCATGAAAGTTTTTGCAAATCGTCTGGCTTATTACTCACTATTTTATGAGCTGTTCGGAAACGATCGTTGCATTTTGAATGTCTAAAAAATCAGTTGTGCGGTCTTGGCACCTAACAATTTACGCGTGTATTCATATTTGCAGTTACTATTCATGAAGTTTTTCTTGTGACCTGGTGCTAGTCGGTGTAAAATATTCGAATGATCAACGAGGTTTTCGGACAGGATTCAATGGACGGGTCATGCACGTATCGACCAATTATTTTCTTAATGTTGGACAATGTGTTTCTTTTTTCATTGCATTTAATTAAAATTTGACACAAGCTCATTCCAGAAAGGCAGCATATCCTTACGGTGCACTATCATCTGTTATTAACTCTACGCTAGGGGTTATATTTATTTTCAAGAAAATACACTTTTAAAGGTTGGAATTGAATGAAATAAGTTCAATCCGTTTAGAATTAATTGTCCTGCTTCTAGATTGGTTGTAAACAAACTAAAAATTTTATTCCGCCCTGATATTAAACCTTATATATATATCTGTAATATTCTTGCTCCTAACCTGGCATGTCGGCTTCAATCACTTTTCAAACGTCGTAACGCAGCTTCCGTGTACCTTTTCTATAAATACTTTCATGTTAATTCTTCTGATGATATTTTCTCTACCGACGGAAATTTTATGAGTTTAAGCGGAATATTAGCAAGGTATCAACATTTTAGAGTTGAATTGGTTATATATAAGTTATATGCTGGCAGTTTCTCACGTCGTACTTCTCGCTTGTGGAACTCTCTTCCTGCTTCTTACTTCCCAGTCAACTTCGATCTTCAAAAATTGAAATGCTATGTCAATCGGTACTTTCGGCTTTCATAACGCTCGTTGTTGTTCACCCTCTTTAATAGTAATTTTCTCATATTCTCTAACACTCAGCAAGTTCTTGCGTCTTAGTGGCTTTATTACTTTGATTGTGGTGAAATGATTATATATATATATATAGAGAGAGAGAGAGTGTGATGCTTAAATTGTCGCCATTTTATATTTTTAATTACGAGCATGCGCGCTGTATCTTTTTTAATGTGTCGGCTTCACACTCTTGTAGGGTCAGTTGGGCAACATCCGTGAGACAAAAAAAAAACAAAAAAAAAAAACCCACAAAAATAGCATGACCCAATTCACTCCGTCAGAAATTTGGAAACGACAAGCTGCATTTTTGGCATTCGCACCGCAAGCTCCAATACGAACATTTAAGAGTGTCTGGGTTTCAATCTGAGAACAGTACAGAGTTGGATGAGTTTAATGGTGATTACGATGGTACAGAAACTCGGAAAACTCACTGATAACAGAACTCTCAAATTTGTTGGTGAGGGCCTAAGACTCATCACGGATGCCTACATCAAATGCCTTGAGGAGGTGATATTGTCCCGAGTCAGAGGGTGGCTGCTGGGGGGACACTATGTCTAACAACACGACTCTGCACCATGCCACACAAACAATTTCTGCGATCACATTTCCTCCTTACATCTGATCACCTAACTCCCCAGACTTGCAAACCCCTTGATTATTATGGGTGGGGCGCATTTGACCGAGAGGCCAACGAAACTCCCTGTAACACCAAAGATGAACTGAAGCCAGGGTTTATGGCAGCATTCAACAAATTAAACATGGTTGAAGCCAATAGCGATTTTGTTGAGTAAATTTACTCTTTAGTATTTCAAGATATTTTTGTGTAATTTTGGTAAATATATCTGTTAAAATAAGATATCAGTGTTATATATATATATATATATATATATATATATATATATATATATATATATCTTCCTAACTGGTAGTACAACACTGAATTTCATTCAGAACGCAGTCGTCAGATGCTGATTGTAACCGATCGTTGCATAGTATCTATCTATCTATCTATCTATCTCTGTATATATATATATATATATATATATATATATATATATATATATATATATTGCGAAACAAATAGTGAAATTAAAACGACGGATTGAAAATAAATCCTTTAATTCTATAGAAAATGCTTTGTTTACGTTTAGGATATTAATCTGAGCTTTCGAGAAAATAATATCATTGAAGTGGTTGTGCTTTCCTTAAAAAAAAGATAAAATAGAGCTCTTTTTTGTGACCAAGCGGAAATGTGAGCCGGATTAAACGGTGGTTTACTCTACCCAAGGGGACTCAGGTTCAGGTTCGCTCCCTGCCGGGAAACAAATTTTCGTTACTAAGCTTTCTGCGCGTCAGACCCACTGTTCAATAAATAAATAATAGAGCGTGTCCATTATAAGTATGTTTGAAGTAATAAAAATTGGTCTCCGACAAACCTATATATATATATATATATATATATATATATATATATATATATATATATATATATATATTAAAGAAAAACAGACCACTTTAAAGCTCCATTATAATAATTTCTTTCACCAGAGGCCTTTAAAAGGACGCCGAATCATCAGATAGCACTTCCCAAAAAAGAAACGAAAAATGAAATGAAAATTGATGGGTAGTGTATGATTTTGTAATTTAACAGAGAGTGTAATAAGGAGTGGTTAGAGAGACATGGTAGGATTACCAAGTTTTTCATAACTTAATATATATATATATATATATATAGCAATAGATATTTTAAAATTTTTTATTACTGACCAACGGAAGTAGTCAATGAGTGGATTTACTGATATTCTTTCCTTCTCTCATTCTCTCTCTCTCCCTCTCTCGCTCTATCTATCTATCTATCTATCTATCTATCTATCTATCTATCTATATATATATATATATATATATATATAAAGATAGCGAGAGAGTGAATAGCAGTAATTCCACTCACTATTTCCTTTCGTCAGTAATAAAAAATAAATCTCTCTCGCTATATATATATATATATATATATATATATGTAGAGACAGAGAGAGAAAGAGAGAGAGAATAGAGAGAGAGAGAGAGAGAAAGAATATCAGTAACTCTACTCACTGACTACTTCCTTTGGTCAGGCTGGTCGTACTGATGACAAAACATTGCGTGGAGTTGAATGGTAAGTTCAAGAACTCGGACGTCAATAATTCGATGCCAAGTTGTGAAGCACCGATTACTTCTTCCGGTATCTTCCTTCTTGGCACGATATAGTTTATACATCGCAGTCATTACCCGACAATCCATTGACCTGCCAAGATGCTGATTTGAACGTCGTCGTCCTTGACTTGAGCTGTGTGCAGTTAGAATAACACAGTGCTTCTCTCTTTCCGTTTTGTGTAGCGGTCATGGCGTGGTTGTGGAGTGGTTGGAAGCTGTCGGATTAAAGAGTATTGGCCAGACAACGAATTGCAACACACACATACTTGAACTGGCGCGAGTCTACGCACAATGGCCATCAATGGTTGAACAGAACGAAGCAACTCATCAAATTGTCCGCTAAACATTTGCCGTTTTTCACCTCGACTCTCAACCATGCGAATGACATGTGGTTCGGCCATTTTAAAATTGATAAATGCCTTCTATTTGTCTATTTCTTTTGCATTTTGACTTCACAGTTGTTTTCTTATTTTCGCCCTCTCTTGTTCTCCGACAAGATTTGTCTCCGTATTTTTTTTGTCTTTCATACCGTTTCTTTCTCTCTTCCTTTCTCTTTTTTTTTTTTTTTTCTTAAACCCACTTCTCACGTTGAAGCTGATTTTAGACAGAGCCTTTGTTGTTTATGCTTTTCAGTCCCTCGCTTCACCTGTTTCTCTGTCTTCCTATCTCTCTCCCTTCCTCTTTTTTTAGACCTCTCTTTCTTTCTTTCTTTCTTTCTTTATTTCTTTCTTTCTTTCATTAATTTTTCTTTCTTTCTTTATTCTTCCTTTCTTTCTTTATTCTTTCTTTCTTTCTTTCTTTCTTTCTTTCTTTCTTTCTTTATTCTTTCTTTCTTTACTCTTTCTTTCTTTCTTTCATTCATTTTTCTTTCTTTCTTTCATTTTTTCTTTCTTTCTTTCTTTATTCTTTCTTTCTTTATTCTTTCTTTCTTTCATTCATTTTTCTTTCTTTCTTTCATTTTTTCTTTCTTTATTCTTCGTTTTTTTCTTTCTTTCTTTCTTTATTCTTTCTTTCATTCATTCATTTTTCTTTCTTTCTTTCTTCTTTCTTTTTTTCTTTCTTTCTTTATTCTTTCTTTCTTTCTTTCTTTCTTTCTTTATTCTTTCTTTCTTTATTTCATTCATTTTTCTTTCTTTTTTCATTTTTTCTTTCTTTCTTTATTCTTCCTTTCTTTCTTTCTTTCTTTCTTTCTTTATTCTTTCTTTCTTTCTTTCTTTCATTCATTTTTCTTTCTTTCATTCATTTTTCTTTCTTTCTTTCATCCATTTTTCTTTCTTTCTTTATTCTTTTTTCTTTCTTCTTTCTTTCTTTATTCTTTCTTTCTTTATTCTTTCATTTCTTTCATTTCTTTCTTTCTTTCTTTCTTTCTTTCTTTCTTTCTTTCTTTCACTCCCTCCAACTTCCCACTATGAAACAGATTTCGGACAATTCTTTCCTATTCATATTTCTCTGTCTGTCTCTGTTTCTCCCCTTCCTTTGTTCATATCTTTCTTTATCTCTATTAAGTCAAAAACAATACCCACTGGGAAGTTGTTTTGGAACAAATGCTTTCCCGTTATTTAGCTTCCTCTACCTTTCTGATTGACTCTCTCTACCATTCCCTTCCTCTCTTTTACACCTTTCTTTCTTTCTTTTTTCTTTCTTTCTTTTTTTTCTTTCTTTCTTTTAACAGTATTAAAGCTCTTCATGCTCAGGGTCAATCATTATCTATCATGCATATCGTCATACTTTTCACTTCCTACTCCCTCCTCTTACTCATATCATTCAGTAACCCTCTAGCTTGAGTGTCTCTTGAGCCTTGTATTATATGGAAATTAGTAAAGAAAAAAAACAAACAAAACAAAAAAAACAACCCCATTTTATATCAATTCCAGACAAGTTATTTCCCTGTTCTTATTTCTTAATCATTTGCTTCATCTATCTGTGTCTGTTCTTAGTCTTTTTTTAAATTTTTATATTTACGCTTAAAATTATTTTTCCTTCGCTTTCAATTGTCGAAAATAGATCTATCTATCTATCTATCTATCTATCTATCTATCTATCTATCTATCTAACTAAATGTTTATATATACGGGAAAAGTTTCGAAAACAATACCTTCTATTTCGTTGCTTTGAGAGTTATGAATGTCTGGCCGGAACATGGCTTGTAACGAACAGCACTGTCGTTACACGTGACATAAATCTTAACTGTAATCAAATTCACTGTTACTTCACCGTAAACGTTCAGCAAGCCTCGATGAGTATCAATGGGTGCATCGTTTTCAGCTTGGAGCAATTAAATGACACAACTTTGCATGGAACACACTTTTATGTGAAGAGCTCTTTTGCCATGCATCTATCTGTACATATGTGAAGTCCCCCCGGTGTCGCTGCGCCAAATGTGACGTCTTCCCTGGCTGCGTCCGTCGTGCTATCCTGTCCTGTGACGACCAACTGGCTTGTTATTGGTCGCGGCACCAAATGTGACGTTTTAACCTTTTGGTGATTCGGATGGGAATCTGGTTAGATTCGGTATCAGCCTTGTCGTTCCCAGCTCGCCTCCAAAGTCTGGTTACCGAAGTAACTGCTTTGATTTCCAGTCTAACCTACCCACGTTGTGAATTGATCTTAGGCAGACGAAATCAATCAGTCGCCGGGCAGTAATTCAAGCTGAGTTCGAATAAGGGTGATATCGCACAAGTATATGTAAAAGAAAATAAAATAATAACGCGAAAAGTTCAAATGTGTTAAAAAAGGATAACAGTATTTTATATCTGGTTGCTGAATACAGGACTGCATCTTCTTCCCAACCCGCTATATGGATTTGTGACACCTTGTTTTTGTTAGGCGAGTCTTAACATCGTAAGTTGTTTGTTCTTTAAGAAACTGGTTCTTGGTGTATCTTCAGACGTAAAACTTGTTTTGGTGGTGTGAGTTTAAGTCGTTCTTCAAAAATAAATTGTTCTTGGCTAGAAGTTGAGGTCGTGATTGCGTGGATATCTTTCAGTCAGCTTCCTGCGAGGCTATTAACTCTGTAACTGTCTCTGCCAATTGCCAACTCCAACTGCTTTTCACTCGCTGCGACTCTGCTTATGTGGACGCCAACCAAAACCGGGGTGGGCTTGTCGGGGTTTGAGGTTCCTTGATGATTCCAAACCCACAATCCACTTCTTTGTTTTCGGTCAGGAAAATTTTATTATTTTCCATTTTTGGAAGTTTTTCGTCTTCCCACCTTCTTCTGTTCTCATATTGGTATCTCACCATGCCCTCAGAGGGTGCCAACGGGTTTCCCCTCTCTCCCACAGTGGCATCTCACACCTATCCCTTTCAGGGGGGCGCAACAGACCTCCCCTCCTTCTTCACGTGATTACCTCCGCCTAACGCTCATACTACCATTCAGCCAATGGGCGCTCAGCAGCGTGGATGTGGCCAGACTAGCCTCGGTTTAAAAAATCTTGCTCAAAGAAAAAAAAAATTATCTTCCCCCTTTTTTTTTCCTTCTTTTCTTCGAGGAGACCTCACACCCTAGACTCTTATCTCAACCGAATAACCTGGAATTCGTCAATCAGATTTTCGCCAGCATCAAGCGGGTGGCCATTTGGACGTATTTGCATTCTTGGTGCCAATTACTGATCCGATAAAATAGTTTCGCTATCATAGCCAGCCCTGACAATAAACAGATGCTCCTCACAATGATTTCTGCGTATAGACAAAGGCTTAACCTTTCCTTCATGGTGGTCAGCTGGCATTTTTGTTTTTTTTTTCTCGGACAGTGCGTGGTTAATTAATTTTTATTTTTATCTCTTTAGAATTCTGCGAGAGGTAATTTGTCCAACTTGAAAATTCCCTTTACCATTGCAATGAGCAGATTGGACGTATCTTACTCGCCGCCCCGTAACATAAATCAGATTAATTCTGTGTTTTACCTTCTCTACAATGGAAATAAAAATCTTACCACTTTTCCTTGTCAGAAAAATAACACCGCTTAGTGTCCTTTTCGTGATGGCTTCTTATCATCTAAATTTAATTCTCGCCTTTCTTTTTTTTTATTTCTTTCCAGCAACCCTAAATGGTGTCACACATAAGCAAAAAAAAAAATGGTTTTATTGGTGCGAAGTCTCCGTTCTTAATGTCATATTTGCAACACCCGCCTACAAGATTGTGAATCAACATAATAAGATTCAAGTTACTATCTTCGGACACTCATCATCAGAGTGGTTATTTGAACGTTACAACGGAATAGCAGGCGCAGGTCGTAAATCCATAATGCTGTTCTATGACATCGTATATGACAACGTGAAAGAGAAATGTGATCAACAGAATCGTATGCTTAAATGTATTGTGATATGTTATGACTGGTTTGAAATGCAATTTTGTTGAGTGTAGCTTCCTTTTTTTTCATGTAGACAGACTCCAATATCTTAAGGTTCAACAGTTTTTGTTTTTATTTTCTCCTGAAACTAAAGCCATTATACGAAATTTGGAACGGCTCATGATAAAACATAGTAGACATTCCTTGTCTTTTATATTTAACAATGTTATGCTTGAATAATGATCTGCTGTCCCTATACACTATATATATATATATATATATATATATATATATATATATATTTTAAAGAAAAACAGGCCACTTTAAGGTTTCATTATAATAATTTATTTCACCAGAGCCCTTTTAAAGGACGCCGGATCATCAGATAGCACTTCCAAAAAATGAAACGAAAAATGAAATGAAAACTGATGGGTAGTGTAAGTTCTTGTAATTTAACAGAAAGTGTAATAGGAGTAGTTAGAGAAACATGGTAGAGTTTAGGGAGGGTTTGATTTAATATTTCTCTCAGTTATACTTAGTATTGTGGGAGGAGGAGTGACTAGACCTTGACCTATTTAAACGGTTAACTTAACGGAAGTAATATATTGAAATGGGAGGGGAGAAGAGAGAAAGTAAAAAGGAAAAGAAAGAAGGGGGAAGTAAAGAGAAAGAGATTGTAAATCGGTTTTACATTTGAAGGAGAGGGGTGGTAAGTTTTAGCAATTTATGTAAAAATAGATTTTAATGTTTGATAGTAATTTAGATATCTAAAATAATCCACGAAGAAATTAATTTGATGCTTGCTATCGCACTGAGTAGGCTCCCTTTACCAGTGCAATTTTAAAATAGGAAGCGACAGGCCGTGTAAATATCTGTTCACACAAAGTTGTCAGGTTCATGGTCCGCTGCTTTTCTCTATCATTTTTGACTTTGATATATCCTGTAGTGTCAAATTCTTGAAGTCCTCCTTCCTCATTATATGTCGAAGATATTTCAATTGTTCTTTCTGATTCTGAGTATAGTGATACCGAAATAGCTTGTCTTCAAAACATCCACTCACTTCGCGTGTGCGATTTACACTGGGCGCTCATTATTGCGACCCTGAATCAGACTAAACAAAGACTTGTATCTATCCACCAACTTTGTTGTTTGTGGCTTTTATTTTGATTAAAATGAAAACACAAGCCTATAACCTTAATATCACAATGAAAAGATTAATTTTAAAACGAAAAAAAAACCCAAAAAACTCCATATCCAAACAAACTTGGATCAAAGAAAATGAAAGATAATCGAAAAAAATAAATAAAGAAAGAAAATGAAATATATAAAAATGGACGGCTTAATACCATCATGTTTCTTGTTGATTATCGAAAGATGGTAAGTATAATTTCGAAAGTTCCTGAATTAAAATAACGACAGGGAGGAATATTAAAAACGAAGACGACGAAGATAACATATTTTCGGGTAAATTAGAAGGAAAGAAATTTTAACAAAAACGAATAAAAGCAGTCAATTCTATACATGATCAAACACATACAACATAAGAGTTCGTTTCATCTGTCTGTCTGTCTGTCTATCTGTCTATCTATCTATACTTACGGCCAAATCACGATGAAAAACTATTCCGCGTACGATCCTCGAAGTTAAACGACGTTGAGCCTGGGCAGTACCTTAATGGGTGACAGATTGGGAATATCAGGTGGCCGTTTGGGAAGACCAGATACTGTAATGACTGGATGAGTAATGAATATTGCCTTAAGGTGTGCTATATTTATGGGATGAAGTGCCATTATCAGAGATAGAGCGTGTGTAAATATAAAAGTGAACATTGCGTCTAGCATGAAACAGCCCTTCACCTTTAAGTGTTGACTTCAATGTTCTTATATATTATATATATATATATATATATATATATATATATATATAAATTTATTTAGTTAAACGGATAGTCGTATTTGAGTAGATGCTCTGCTTTTATTTATTTATTTATTCGTATCTGCAGGCCTGAATATTCGAAAAAACTTGTTAGAAAAATAAGCGTTCTCCTGACAGGATTCGAACCTGGGTCCCATAGGGGAAACCGTCATTACATTTGACGTTCCTGAGACCAACTCGACTAGATAAGGTCTCCTGATAAAACAAAGCCCGAATAGTGCTTTTGAACGCACATCTTCCCGATTCTCGAAAAACATATCTCGATATTCAAGACGGTAGATGTAAATAAAGAAATATTTAATAAATAAATAAAAACAGAGCATTTAATCAAATACGAATATCCATTAAAAATAACGTTTAAATAGTATTTAGACAGCATATCTTCCTTCAAGCATGTTTAGTTGAAAAAGTTGGACATATTGTGTCTATTTAGTTTATTTTAATCCTTTCGAATTCTCTGATCGACTTCTTAATGTTGATATCAAATCTATTAAGGAAGTACTTTTTTTTTCATTTCTTTTATTTTCCTAAGTACTTTATCCATTGGAATTACAAGGTTTTGTTCTTTTTAAATAGAATAGTGTTTATTCTGTAAGTTTTTGTAAACTTACACCAAGCAGTATTTAAAATGCATATGATAAAGGAATATCTCCAACAAACAAAAGGTATGCAATGAAAAATATTTCTACCATATATTAGTACGGTTTACGGACACATCACTTTGAAACGCCGTTTCCCGTACGATCACCGAAGTTAAGCAACGTTGAACCTGATCAGTATCTACATGGTTGGAAATAACAGATGCTATAAGCTTGTATATGTGGAGAGTTTAACGGATAATGACTCGGAATTGTTAATTAGTGAGTCGAGTTGCAATTCCCGTTAGGTTCGTTATATTTATTTACGCGTAAAATCTTCTCCTCCTAGCTATGGGTTAATTAGTAAAACTTGTATCCCTCAGCCATTATTATATATGAAAAAAATCTTGCAATATAAAATATATTTTCTGAGAACTGTTGATAAACTGTAGAAGCTGAATGAGTGGATCAATCAATCAATCTACTATATATATATATATTACGCTCGCGAATCACGTGACCCAAGGTCGTAGGGGTCCAACATGTACTGCAGCCGCAGTAGAAGTGGTGTTTCTTTGGCAGGATAGCCAAAGCTTCTCCAAGCTGTTTTTGAATTCAGAGGTACTTTCCCCTAGATCAGTTACCACCCAAGGCTATACAGCACAATCTGTTCTGCTATTTATCTGGGGTGGGGTGGGAGGAAGAAGAGGATTCATAATTTTCACTTAAGTAAATTTAATGGATCCGACTTGAATTCGAACTCAGCTCCCCGATTCATCAAACCTAGCCGCTATCCAAGCCGCTATTCATTACTCCACCGTCCGCACATATTACAAGGTTGTGATAATAATAATAATAAAAAAAAATACGCTGTCAATATATCGGCAAGAGTACACTAGTAAATAAATAAATGTCTGAATCTTTTGGCGGTATTTAGTACTAGAATCCAGCTTTCTCATATTGAGATTCTAGAGCTTGATCAAAGTAGAGATCAGCTTCTAGATTGTTATATAAGAATAAAATGGCCAACACTTGAGTTTGAACATAGATAGCCAGTGAGCAATCACAGACGATCCCATTATTGAATGGAGTAGATCACGTGACCATAGATGACACGCATAATTAGAAAGTCGCGTGACGTCTAATTGATCGCTGTTTCTAGTTTATCCTCTATACTCTGTTACTATATGGATCACTATTTCTACTCTATCATATCATTAGTATATGTATAGCTATTCGCTATTTCTCAATACAATTCCTCTATTCGGATCACTATACAGATTGCATTTCGAGCTAGAATTATCGAGCAAGTAGTATTAGTGCGAGTGATATTCGAAGGCGTCTGACACCAGCATTGTTCAACGGTGTTACTATAGTTGTATCTGCGATTACAAAATCTCTACTACAACGAGCATTACGAAAGTGTCAACGAGTATTTGTTGACATCACAAAAGTGTCAACGAGTGTTCGTTAAATCACAAAACAGGCTCTGGTCTTCTAGATTATTGGAGGTGCACCCATAAACAGTGATATTGATTGATTTGTTTTCTTTTTTACGGCTTACCAACCCTTCGTGTATTATATAAAATCAAAACATATTTTGGATTGTAAGAATAATTCTTTTTCTTAGCGAGTGAAAATTGCATTAACAGTGTTTTCAGAATAACAATAAATTTCCAGATTACAAATACTACTACTTAACCCATAGCTGAGGGGTGAAGATGCATTCATATCTTTCCCAAGGTACTTGTGCAAAAGTGAATGCAACTGACTAGACTGGAATTCGAACTTGCTCTCTGATTTCTCATTCGAAACCGCTACCCATTACACCATCTGCACATCCTTTTAAAGGAAATAAGGGATAATGTCGAGATATGTTATGTTATTAACTTTTGGAATGAATTTTGGTTCAGGTGATATGTCATGACTCCAAGAAGAATTCAGAAAAAGGAAGAATAGTCATTTCCTGTCCTCTTATAATTTTGCTTGTCGCTCTCTTCGTTAGTTCACACGACCATTACGTCCTGCCAATACCTCATCAATAATGGACTATTCCGTTTTGATCGCGTGGGAAGAAGGGGAAAGTCTCGACTTGGTTTCAGTGAGAACATGAAAGAAGGAAAGAAAGAAAGAAAGAAAGAAAGAAAGAAAGAAGGGAATATAGAAGAGTTTAAGATCTGCCAAAACCTTATAAATAATGAATTATTTCGATGCCATCGCGTGAAAAGAGGAGAAATGTTACTACTTGGTTTCAGTGAGAAAATGAAAGAAAGAAAGAAAGAAAGAAAGAAAGGAAGGAAGATAGAAGGGTTTAAGATCTGCCAAACCCTCATAAATAACGGACTATTCCGATTTTTATCGCGTGGGAAGAGGGGAAATGTCACTACTTGGTTTCAGTGAGTAAATGAATGAATGAATGAAAGAAAGGAAGAAAGAAAGAAAGAAAGAAAGAAAGAAAGAAAGAAAGGAGGGAAGATAGAAGTGTTTATCGTCTGTTTCAGTGAAATGGAAAAAAGTTTTTAATTTCAAATCTTTTCATTTCTACCCACTTCATAAAATAGCGACCAGCATTCATATTTATGATTGTTATTGCAATATTTTGTTAAGCTCAAATATTTAACGATGCGATAGTGTGTGATTTCTACGGATATTTTTTATTGTCACAGATCTTGCCTTGAGCTTAATCAAGCATGAACTGAAGAATTTAAATTCATCCGAAAATTCAAATAGGAAAACCATGAAATTTTCACGGGTTAAAAGTAGTTTAATAAAATTTGTTTAACGAAGAATTTATTTGTTCACAGTTTGATTCTTTGCTCGATAAATAATTTACGATTATTTTTTCCCTTTATGTGTCGTGTCCTTTCAGCACGAAGGAGATCATGGCTCTCTGCTGCTTCCTATATTTTGTAGCTCTAAGTAACTTTTGGTCCTTTTAATATCCCTATTTTTCTTGTTATTTCATCCATTCTCGCAAACTCGTTAAATAAGTTACTCGCCATTTCAACCTGTTACTCTTAAATTCCTTATTCCTCGTGTGTGTTTATTTTTCCCGGCCATCTTTCCTCATCATGAGTTCCAGGAATTGCAATTGTCTCTTTCTGATTCGACGTAACATTTTTTTGTTCTGTTTTTCCTTGAAATTTCCTTATTGCTCAAATGATCTGCCCATGGCATTCTTATCATTCCTCAACAGAATGACATTTCTGTTTCTTAAAGTCACGTCTTCATCTGTCAGTCAGCTTTCCAGCATTCACTAGAATGCAGGATATTAGACTTTCCATACCAGTTAAGCTGCTTTATATTTGTTTCTTACGACATTTTTTTTTACAGTAAGTTCACCCTGTAAAAGGCCCGGAGGTCACTCGAGGTAGAGGGTTAAGTTAGGAGGTAGTTTGTACGAATAGGAGAGTTAACTTGAACAAGTTAAGATTATAATGGTCGGGGAAACATCCTCATGGGAGTCGGTTCCACAGAGCAGCGGTTAGTAGGAAGAAGCTGTTCGAGCGGAACATAGTTCTCACCGATGGAATTTGGAGGGGATGTTGGTAGTTTGCTGCAATGTAAGTGGCATGACGAGTCCTTGCCGTGAAGTTTAGGCGTGACGGAACCAAAGAATGTAGTTCGCCTGAGCACTTTCCGTGAAAATAGCAATCGAATCACTAGAGGTTTGCCACATCCTGCTTGTGAGAGAAATACTGGAGGGTGGAAAATGTTACGTACAAAGACCCGGAAACGCTTTTTGACGCCGAGGCTGAAAAGTGCGGTCAGTGCAGCTCTAGGCTAAATATGGCAACAGTACTTTATTCTTGGCCTCTCGCTTATAAAGGTAGACTATAGCACTGGAGGCAGGTACTTACTGGAGTGGTACAGGTAGCCGACAATTTTACCTGCATTATTAGCGATGGCTCGTATATATTCAACTTGAGGTCAAGTGTGAGTTCAAGGGCCAACATCTCTCAAGACACAGTGCCTCTCTGAGAGGACATCGTTTCATCGAGACTGTCGGTAGTTCGGTGTCCGATTGACGATGGTGTAATTTTCCTCTCCCTTTCGTTAGTTTCTGGGAGACATTCCGATACACCTTCGGATTTCTCCGCCACATTTTCCGTTATCTGTTGCAGCCATAGACGGTTGAATATCTGTACCTGCTCGATCTTGACGTCCCAAATGCACAGCACACGCTTTGGGTTTCGTGTTTAGAGCATATTATTTATGGCTTAGGTTAAACGAATTCAGGACTACTGGTAAAAACGCCTTATGACGTTTAAACTAAATTCTTGCTTGAAATGCCTTGTTTGAACAACATTTGTGACCAGACAAAAAATTCTCCCGGCTGCCATAGATATTTAACTCGACTTAGCTTGCGACAGAACCATAAGTAGTAAAAAGGAAGATTTTTTTTTTATTTTTTACTAATATACAACGTGGAAACGGAGAGTTTGCTTGAAAATCATTCCTCGCAATTCAAGTTGTACCGATCAAGAAAAGTCGGAACTATCTCAGCCATTAAACTAGCCCATTCGGTATTATAGCTTGAATGGAGATCGAGAAACATAAAAAGAATATGTCGATAGATTTATTAAACTTCGAACCTGGACCGTAGTTATTCATCGGATTGCATACACGGCCATCTGGCTAAAGTCCCTGTAACACAAGTAGCCATATTTCTGTCGAGTCATGCACCCTTGATTCAAGTGTCCATTAGCGTCCAGATTTCATCTGCTGGCAACATCATTAACGCTCAATAACGGATTCTCTCGTGTCGCGTAACAAGACATTCACTGTTATTATACATTCTTTTATGCAAGCAAGACGAAATGGAATTGTCCAGGAAAATCGTCTTAAGACAAATCGATAGACACGAAAGAATTTGTGTCATTCAGTAGAGTCTGCGATATTAGGCATTCATTTTTTACGGTGTTTTTGGTTCATTTTGTTATACCATTCGGTACAGATGTAACCTCAGCCTTACAGCCTTCACCTCGATTTGTTGTTTGGAACATCGGCGCTATACAGTGATTTTTGTATTAATCCTATGCGCTCTTGTCAAAGAAAGGTATGATTAGCAAATAATCTATTGCCCAGATCTGATTTCTTGAATTTGAAAACGAGTGGTATCACACTCACAGACCCAGAGACGTACACACACAGATATATACTCGAATACATAGACACGTATATTTACTACTATAAACGTTCTTTTTAATGGGTACGCATGTTTTAATGGGTACGCATGTTTTAATGGGTACGCATGTTTTAATGGGTACACGTGTTTGCATTTAAGTCGCTCTCATTTTCTAGCGCAAGAAGTCACATTTCTCGAAAAACGGTTCATATTAATTCCTGTATTTAAGAAAACAAAAGAAAAAGAGATGTATTTCAAATTCGAGTACCCATTAAAATAACTTATAAGAAATAATGTCGAACAAAAAATCCATCAATATATATATACATACAGAGTGTCCATAAAGGTCGTGTGCAAATTAAAACATAACCTTAAAGTGCACACGAACTTTAGGGACACCCTATATATATATAAAGTTATCCATTTTGGTGAGAGTCATGGGATTAGTAAAAGTATTTCTACTTAGGCTCTATCTGAAATGCATGTCAGCATATCGCAGGCATTGAGCTGTGAGGTATTACGGCAAGTTGATTTTTCCTTATTTTTAGCAAAATTATCAACGCATTCGGCATGACAGTTGGAGTTTGATGTGATAAGTGTGGACACCAAGAATTAGATTCATAGCTTTTACCAATTTTTGAGCATTTAATTTTAAAGATCGTCTGAAATAACTAATTTAGGCAGGTTTTTTCTTACAAACTGACTTCAGATTTTTAATATTTTCAAGGATAAATCCAAATGAAGTTAAAATATTTCGTATTAGACACATTGAATGGAAAATATAATATACTCAAACCAGAATTCTAATTAGGAACCAAAGCAAAATATGCATTTTCTTTTTATTCCATTCGATAAGTAAAACTATATAAATAATTGTAGAGGATTAAGGTTAATCAATGAATAAGATTTGCTATATCATTTGATAGATTTTAATTAATAAAATAGCAAGAAATAGATAAAGGTGTATGTTAAGACATTTTTTTTTTTATAAATACAAATATTTAAGTAAATGCTCTGTTTATAATAAACAGTATTAACAACATTTACCGGACTGAATGTCTGAGAAATCGTCATAGAAAATATGCGCCCACCGACTGGAATCGAACCTGTATCCTATACGGAATCGTCATATAGCCTGACGTGCATTTACCGATTTCGCCACAGAGGAGCGTCTCGGTTAGCAAGGTCGATTTAACTGTTTTTAAACTACAATTTTCTATGATATTCTTACGTAGATTCATATCTGCTCGATGCGTATCCAAATGTAAACAAATGACGTCACACATTATAAAATGAACAAAGTCCGACAATTATTTTGAGACATTTTTAGGTTTATACATTCTTTTTTTTATAGACACAAATATTTAAGTAAATGCTCTATTTATAATAAACAGTATTACCAACATTTACCGGCCTTAAATATTTCTCTGACATCCAGGCCTGTAAATGATGTTAATACTGGTTATTTTAAACAGATCAATTTCTTAAATATTTGTATCTATAAAAAAGAATGTATAAACATAAAAATGTCTTTAAATAATTGTCCATTTCATAAAGGTGTATACAACACCACAATACTGCTGGGCATAAATTATAAGGAAAAATGTTTTAAATTTGCATTGTTTGTTGAAAATCACACTAAAACTACTGCACTGGATAACATACTAGCAGCATGGCCCGACGTTGCCAGTGCTTGATTCAAAAGTCGTACAACTCATACAGCAATCGCTATCACTTGACTTTAAATATTTTTGCCCTTCCTTGCCTTTAAAAGAGTGTCCTTTGCCGTGCTGATGTTGCTACATGTCTTACTTCTTGCCTATCTCACACTGCGAATTTTTTCTAAGCTCTATACTAAACATTAAATCTGTTACGAAAAGAGAACTAAACAAAATGAACACAAAACGATCAGCTTTAAAAAAAGGACTCGTAACTGGAAAAATCGAATGAAAAAAGAATGTTAACAACAAATACTTTTTCACGCCCAACCCAGTTCTGCGGAATCAGAATCAACGTTGAGTTTAAGCAAGCGAATGAGCCAAATGGAGTAAAGTGCTACGCAGATTTAAATTTTTCCCACTTGTGACGAATGCAGCTATCGATTTTTTTACATGCTAGTTAACGTTCGTGTCAGTCAGCTGTTGGCTCTAACGCTGGCCAATAGAATCTTCCTGCCTATTCGTGGCAGCCAGCTATTGGCTCTCACTCTAGCCAGTACAAAATGGACGCAAAGTACACGAAAACTGCCGTAGAAGCATGAAAACAATCGATTATTTCCACTATCGATGGGAGTTGGGAAATGCAATGTTGGTCTTGGCCTTCCCACTAAGTTGGAGTATGTGCATGTAAATTTTGGTGCAAATCCATCGAAAATTGCGGTCGTGCATTCGTTACACACACACACACACACACACATCCTGCCTTTTATAGATAGAGATACACATGATAATATAGCTAAATTGTTCTGCATAGTTTCCCTTTGAAGCAAATGAAGGTCTTATTTGATGGCACAATAATTTATTAATAATATGCTTGCGCCATGCAGCTCGTTCATATACAATGTATAAAGCTTCAGTAAACTATAAATTTTATAAGGTTAAAGGCAGTGCTATAAGGGTTTCACTGATCACCGTAATTAAATTCCAATGATAGGATTATAAACCTAAACTTAATATTCAAACTCATTTCCTCAAAAAATGGTAACGCGTACGAAAAGCATATTTTGTGTCATTATTTATCCTTCCAAACCGCTACTTTTAAATTGAGTGCAATCCGACATTTCCAAAACCATCTGCCCTAGTGATGCTCATCGTCTTGTGAAACGAGGCGTCATGATGTCATGATGTCATTGGTATATTTGTGTACCCTAGGCTTTAGTGCAATGAGGGAGGTGTTGCTTCAGGGTTAGAATCCTCGTGATCAGACTTCTTTGTGCTTAATTCGGGTATATCCAGGCATATCAGGACATTGCATAATAGTAAATGGGCTGGTCTTTCAACCCAAAGGTATTTTCAGCGATTTGTTTCTTAACGGATCCACTTGAAAACTGAATTACCTTTCGTCGGATTCGTTAGAAAAATCACAGATAGCTTTAGAACTAACTACAATGCATAGAAGAATAACAATTACAAAAGAAGGACACGATTTTATTATAAATAAGAATGACAAAGAGAAGGAAAAGAAAAGAAAACATATCTGCTTTCGTTACACAAAAGAATGTAATTACAGATAACGCAGAACAGGAAAGACTGCAAGAAATAAGAAAATGGTAGAAAATGTGATATGATTCCGATGAAGGAATCATAAATATATAATTGGATGTTGGGTATGAACTGAACAAAACAAAACAAAACAAAAATAACTCTTGTTCAGTCGAACAAAATCCAAAAAACAAATGGCGAACACATGAAATTTCTCTAGACAACTTTGGAGGTTTTTCTTGTAAGTCGTTAAGAAGTAGATAAAGATTAATAAGTTGTAATTCGTATTTTGCTGACGATGGGTGAATATCGACCATGATATTTTTTCGTGTTGTCAGTATTGATTCGTTTGCTTAATGGAGTTTCACAGCGCATGCGCCTTAGTGTTTATGATAATGAACACAACAACGTTGTTCTTTGATTTCTGTTGTTTCAGTTGCGTTTTTTTCTCTTCTCTTTCACTCCAATATCTTTCTTTTTAAAAACTTCCACATATATCTTTTCCTTTTAATATTTATTTCTTGGTATTTTTTATCTTTCATTTTCTACTCTTTTTTTCTTTCTTTTCGTTCGTTCAACACTTTTTATTCAGTTTGTCTACATTGTATTTCTCTTTTTCTTTTTTCATTAAATCTTCTTGCCTTCTTGAGATCTATCTATCTATCTATCTATCTATCTATCTATCTATCTATCTATCTATCTACATATATCTATCTATCTATCTATCTATCTATCTATCTATCTATCTATCTATCTATCTATATATATATATATATATATATATAGGTACCATAAATGTTTTAACACATATCTCGTTTTTGCTGTTTATTTTTTCCTGTCTTCATTTCATGTGTTTTTCTTCATTTCTTTGTTCTTTTTTCTTTTCTCCTAATTTCATTTATTTTTCTTCCTTTCCTTGTTTTTTTCTTTCTTTTTTTCGTTCTTTCTTTCTTTCTTTCTTTCTTATATCCACATTTCATTTATTTTAATTTTTCTTTTTTTCTTTCATTCTTTCTTATGTCGTCATTTATTTATTTTTCTTTTTTCTTTCTTACTTTCTTATGTCGTCATTTCATTTATTTTTCTTTCTTTCTTATGTCCTCATTTCATTTATTTTTCTTTC
>CAHIKZ030003973.1:435000-437500 GCA_903632075.3 Acanthosepion pharaonis
CTCAGATGATCGCATATCAAGAAAACATGGTGGCCAAACATAACCTGGGCAATTTGGGCCCTATGGAATGGTGCATTATTCATTTAGCATAACCAGTCATTGATGGACCATATACAGTCCATTAACAGGTGAAAATGGTCACGAAACAGTGCAACATTGTGATCTCTGATTAACAACGCTTTCGGGCTTACAAACAGACCCATCACATGCCAGGTTAAAATACCGCACACAGATATGTAATGGCCAAACAGATCGCGCTAGGCCTTGGTGAGAAATGGCGTCCATGGCTTCACGGAATCTCGGCTACACTCGAACACTATCATGAGCTCTAAACAAATGGGACAGTAACTATTGGGGCCATTAACGGCGATCTCAGTTTTCCATGGTTCAGTTTGTGGCATTACGCGCCCAGTTGAGTCGCGTATATATATATATATATATATATATATATATATATACAGGGTGCTATGCATAAATTATCGCCATTTTATATTATTAATTTCGCGCATGCGCGTTTTTTATTTTGTCAAATGCAAACTATAGTAGGATTAGTTGGGCACTGTTTGTGAGAAAAAGAACACAGTGACGCAATTCCCTCCACCTAAAATTTAGAATGGCATGCTGTACTGCTTGGCATTCGCGACGGAATCTCCAATACGGACATTTCAGAACGTTTGGGTGATAATCTTGGTGAGGGCCTCAGACTCAACACGAAGGCCTAAATCATGTGTCTTGCGGAGTTAGTGTTGCCCTTAATAGGAGGGTAGCTTTGGAAGACCCTATGTTTGTCAACACGGCTCTGCACCATGCCTCACAAGCAGGAGGACGCAGTCATGGCTGTTAGACAATTTCTGTGACCACATCACCCATTACATCTGTCCACCTAACTCTCCAAACTCCAACCCCCTTGATTATTATGTGTGAGGCGCAGTTAAGCGAGAGACCAACAAAACTCTTTGTAACACCAAAGATGAACTGAAGGCAAGTATTATGGTAGCAGTCACCAATTTAAACATGGAGACCGTCCAGAAGAGTTGCAGGAGATTCTGAAGTCGTCTGGGTGCTGTGGTTGAAGGCAACGGCGAGTTTATTGAATAAATTTAGTCTTTAACATTTTAAATTATGCGTTTGTGTGTGTGTGTGTGTGTGTGTGTGTGTGTGTGTGTGATAATAATATAGTTTTAAGGTATGCCTTATTTTGGGGTAAAAGTGTTCAATAACCTGGACAGAGCGTATGTATAAAAGTGGAAACTGAGGTCAACACTAAGTGACAACTGTCTGTTTCAAAGTTCAACGCAATCGCCAGGCCAGAATTTTGCAAGTAGAGGAAATATTTTAATCTTGCCGACACAAGCAAAGCTTCTTTTGCAAATAAGAATCCAATTTCCACTCGCTACTATATTGCAATATTTAAAGCAATATCTATGCTACTCATGTAGATTTCACTTCAAATAAATCGCGAGAATTCGTCTTGAAGATATTTGATGAAAAAGACGGACCGTTACCTACGATGAAAGATATGGTAGCTTTAACAAACACTAAAAGTGGTGGCTAATAGACAGTAGCTTTGATAAACACTAAAACCGTTTTTATACCAAATACAAGTGCTACTTGGAACATTCATTCCGGTGTGAATTTTTTAACTTATAAAATAAGACTGCGTTGAACCATGAAACAGACAGTTGTTCTAATAAACATTCCGAGCAAAATTATTTGAAAATTAATGAACAGTCCTTTACTAAAAAGGCGGGGGTGCTTATGGCCGTATCCCGTTGAAATATCGGTTCTCGCACGATCACCGAAGTTAAGCAACATCGAGCCTGATCAATACCTAGATGGGTGACCGCTTGGGAATAGTAGGTGGTGTAATGTATATCTGCTCGGAAATGGAAAACGAAGAGCCGAGTTCCAATTCCAGTCGGGTTCGTTAAATTCACTTACGCGCGTATATCCTTGGGGAAGGTATGAATCCGCATATTCTCCCCAGTTATGGGTTAATTAGTAGGACTTGTATCAGTAAATCATGATCACTTCCATCAAATTCTTACAATATATCTTTCTTTCTTATATCCTCATTTCATATATTTTTCTTCCTTCCTTTGTTCTTTCTTTCTTTCTTTCTCCCTTTCTTTCTTTCTTATATACTCATTTCATTTATTTTTCTTTCTTTCTGTCTTATGCCGTCATTTCTTTTCTTTTTATCTTTTTTTCTTTTTTTCTTTCTTTCTTTACAAAATTTTTTCCAGCCTTAAATAGCTTGCAAAAGGTTGATAATCCGTAAAAGAAAATCAAATCAACCAAAAACAATCAGATAAATGGGTGGGAAATGGAATAAAATCATTGAATCCGGGCGGCACTTGCATTTGCTAGACAACTGCCTAGATTTGTCATGAAAATTACATTTGAATGGGCCGGAAGTGTTGAGTCTTTGAACGATCTATAATAGCTTCCGCCCCACTGAAATCCCGTCTATATTATCTGGTATTGAATACAAAAGTTT
>CAHIKZ030003973.1:442500-472500 GCA_903632075.3 Acanthosepion pharaonis
CTAAACACTTAAGATAGAATTGAATAAAATGTAATGGTACTTAATTATTAGAATACATTTGATGAACAAAATCGGAAACTACATCCTAATATCTTATTCACATTAGCGGCACTTCATGAAAAATATTTAAAATCAATTAAAAACCTCACTACATTCATTTTTATGTAAATCGAACTGAATATTAATCAATAACTGAATAAAAATTGAAATTGTAACGATAAAACAAAGTTTCCGTCATTTTTAGGGGTTTAAAATATTATGAAAACTTAACGCATTTAAAAAATAATGACTTATTCGTTTTACAGGAAGATTTTTGATTTTTAATCCATATGTTTTTGGTGGGTTTTAATTTCGTCAAAAATTCTTCCTTTCCCTAATTCTAAATATTGAATTCAATGATAAAAAATCTGATAACACATGTTTTTTTTTAACTTAATCTTATTTAAAAGTTTTAAAATACATCATTATCGAAAGAATATTATCATATTTTACACATCTTCTCTAATCTGAAAAATTGAATCAGTAATATTTGGCAGAATGACGAATGCTCTTTAGAAAGAAAGAGATGTATTTCCAAATAATTTTTTTTTATCGCAGAGACAGGATTAAAGTAATGTTATCGAATGAGATTGGAGACAGCGGTGATAAAATACCTTCAATACGTCACATTTCCGCCATATTTATTCAGTCATTCAAATGTTTATTTTTTCTCCATGACCAAAATCAACAGTCTTGTACTAAATCGGCAAAAGATTTGGGAAGATAAAATTGTAAAACGGATAAAATAACAAAAAAAAAAAAAAAAACAAAACAAGAACACCCCCCCAAAAAAAACGAGAAAAAAAACAAACAAAAAACCCAACAAAAAACAAATCAAAAAACAAAAAAAACCCCAAAAAACATTGAAATGATCAGTAGAACTTTCTGGAAAAGCAAACAGAAAACATTAATGCATGTCTTAGTTTACGCCTATCTGTGTATGCGAGTGTATGTTTACACGCGTATGTGTTTATCTGTTTGTCTGTGTAAGTTTACATAAGCATGTGCTTTTCCGTATGTGTGTATGATGACATGTGCATGTGTTTATACGCGCGTGTGTATGTTTACATGTGGATATGTTTATAGTGATTTTCTATGCGCTGCTTAGATGTGGTACACGGCCGAAAGCATGGAGCACCCAGTGAGGATCGCACTCACTATTCAGTCGTAATAGATCTAGCAAGACAAGATAGCTAACCCGTACGTCGAAGTGCCGAACAATGATAGAATAGAGTTTTTTTTTTCCAGGCGCATCTTAGATGTGGCACAAGGCCGAAAGCATGGAGCACCCAGTGAGGATCGAACTCACAACTCAGTCGTAATTATTCTAGCCAAAGAAGCTTGCTAACCATTACATCAGGCCGAGGTGCTCATGTGGATATGTTTATATGTGCCTGTGTATGTTTAGGTGCCTGTCTTTATCAATCTCTGTGTATGTTTATATGTGTATGCGATTTTTTCTGTAAGTGTATATTTTTACCTGTGCATTTGTTTATCTGTGTACATATGTAGAGTTACATGTACATATGTTTATTTGTTTGCGCGTGTTTATGTTTAAATATTCATCATACTTATTATAAAACCCAGGTTGTGTGTGTGTGTGTGTGTGTGTGTGTGTGTGTGTGTGTGTGTGTGTGTGTGTGTGTGTGTGTGTGTGTGTGTGTACGTTTATATATTGGATCGGATTTCCTACATTTTTCAACCAATTTCAACAAAACTTCACAGGACTGCGTAAAATTACTTTGCGGTGGTTCTGACAGCGCCAAAAATTGGAAAGACACAATTGTTTTTGCACAAAATCAATTTGAAAACACTATTAAGAGGCATTAATGAAAGGGGGACAACTCATATCGAGTTATACTTATTATAAAACCCAGGTTGGTTGGTTGTGTGTGTGTGTGTGTGTTCGTTTATATATGGGATCAGATTTCCTACATTTTTCAACCGATTTCAACAAAACTTCACTTTTTTTTGGCAGGTAGTGTTTCTTAATGTCTTGCACACTTTTTTTTTTATTTTTACATTCAGAATGCTTTAGAAATTCCATTTACAAGACAATTGTTTATAATAAAATTCTATTCAATTCGTAGACACATAACAATTGAAAACAATGTTTTTTGTTTGAATTTGGGTTTGACCAATTCGTAACAAAAAAAACAAAAAAAATAATTAAGACATGCGTGTTCGTCAACCTTAAACAATAATCTTTGTCAATTTTATTTTTCAGTCTTTATGATGGTCAATACTTGATCTATCTGTTACTGTTACATAGCCGGGCAAAGCCGTGTTCTACTGCTAGTGTGTTTTTACGTGCGTGTGTATGTTTACATGTGCAGATGTTTATATGTGCCTGTGTGTATGCTTAGGTGCTTGTCTTTATCCATCTGTGTGTATGTTTATATGTGTATGTGTTTATTTCTGCATGTGAGTATTTTTACCTGTGCATGTATTTATCTGTGTAAATATGTATAGTTACATGTGCATGTGTTTATTTATCTGCGCGTGTGCATGTTTACATGTGCATATCTGTGTGTGTGTATGTTTGCATGTATTTATCTGTGTGCTTATATTGATATGTGCGTGTGTTCATCTGTGAATATATGTTTATATGTGCACGTGTTTCTCTCAGTGTGTTTATGATAAATGCGTGTGTTAATTGGCAAGTGTGATGTTCTTCTTTCATTTGACATGGCCTTTAAGGACTTGAGCAATCATGGCTCTTCAGATATTGCTTTTTGTTGTTCTAAATCACACTTGTCCTTTTCTTATTTATTTTCTCTTTGGCGTTTCATTCCCACAAACACGATTATTATTATTATTTCCTCCGCTTTTCTTACGTTTATTATATCCAGTGAATTCGAATTCCATACTAATACCCTTGGGAAAGGTATGAATCCTCTTCTTTTCTCTCCGGCTATGGGAAACAGCAAGACATATTGGGTTGTATAGCCTTGTATGGTAACTGGTCTCCCGCAGAAAGAAATGTCAGTCTACAGCGGGAAAAAGAAAATCTGCCTCGTCAGTCATGTATCGAAAGATACATGATCGCCTAAGCGTGTATCATGTATGGCAGATAACTGATTGACTGAGTGTAAAATTCTCTAAACCTATTTTCTTCATTATATGTCCCAAAAATTTCAACCGTTTCTTCTGATTAATGTCTAAATAGTACAGTCAACAGAATAAATTAATGTTATATAAAAGAAATAAAACACAGTAATACCTGTCCATCTTTTTTGTAATCATTTCACCCCAAGCAAGGCAATAAAACCACTAAGAGTCAAGGAGCTACTGAGTTGTACAGACTATAAGAAAATACACTATTAAGCAAGTAGCAAAATAGAACAAAAATTATAAAAAAAATAAGATAACGAATGCATTTAACCCTAGGACAGTAATCATGGGTAGCACCCAGCGCAAATTTTCCTATTTTTAATTACAATTTTCAGTACCTGATTTTCTTATCTAAATAATGTTTTTCAGTTCCTATTAATGTTAACTCAAAGTACAAAGTTTGAAGTGCCTGCATGTAAAATATTTCAAATAAAGATTTATATTTAATATTTTTTTTGATATTTTCAGAATCGGGTATGATATACCCATGGTTAGTAGTGGTGTAACTTTAATTGATGGTTAGTGTTCTAGGGATAAATTTTTAAAGAACAAAGTTGAATGACAAGCAAGAAGCCGGAAGTGAGTTCCACTAGCGGGAAGTTCAAGGGAAGAAACTGTTATCATATAAATTACGATTACAATTAGCCATTTCAAATAATGAGACATCTATATATCTATCTTTTTTTAAATTTTTTTGCAGGACAAACCACCTTTTAATCTGGCATACCTTGAGAGCTCGGCTACGAAGATCTTTACAATCAATTAAAGTTCTATTTTGCATTTAATGCACATTTACCCATTCAGATTTTCACGACGCATATATTCTCAGTTTCGTATCCGAAACCTAAACAAAACAATGCCTGAATAATTGAATTATTTTTTAACTTTTTAATCCGACATATTCTGATGGAAATTGTAGAAATTTATCCTTGTCGATCCACTGCATTTTGCGTTGGACATTGCCGTATATAACCCATTTTTTGTCATCTGATATGATATATTTAAGAAACGATTGGTTAAGATGATACATTCGTCATAAAATCAGGTATGACTAAGAAAAAATGCCCTAAATACTAAAGCTATCACAGCTTCGTAGTAAAGGGAAGTCAGCAAGATATATGGCGGAATAATTAAAGTTGATATCTGGTAGTATATTTTGAACATCTGAAATATATAGATTATATTATGGGCACCTCGGCGTGGTGTAATGTTTAGCAAGCTTGTCTCGCTAGATCAATTACGACTGAAAAGTGAGTTCGATCCTCACTAGGTGTCTCATACTTTCGGCCTTCTGCCACATCAAAGCTACGCTTAGATCATAACTATATTATTATTATAACATGACGCAATAAAGGACAACCATGTTTTGAAACTATCGAACTGCTTTTATTAGAACAATTTCAATAATAAAACAAACTAAAAAATATATATATATATATATATATATATATATATATATATATATATATATATATATATATATATATATATATATATAATCATATAATCATATTTTTATATATTAGTGCTTCTTAGTGAAGCATAGCAGAAGCGCAACATCGTAGTGCAAACTTTATGAGCGCAATACCGGTAAATATACTGACATAAACAACAAGCAACTCAATTCAGGCATAGTTTTGGAGCAATTCAAATTAATTAATTAATTAATTAATTAATTAACTTGAAAAAGTTCTTTCTCCAACAGAGATAATTTCAGAAGTATTAAATCATTTATCATAGTCTTGTTTCCCTTTTTCGTAATAAGAAAATAGTAGGAATAAGCATAGACGAATCCTTAGCTAAGTGATAATTAACCTTTTGCAAATAATAAAAATAATAATAATAACAACAATAATAATGATAATAATAAATTCAATAAATAGAAAGGAAGTTGACATCGAGTAGATGTTGCCGAAGGCGAAATTCAAACAAGTAATAATGTTAACAAAAGTTAATCAGATTTAAACATACAAAGGCTAATGATAAATAAACACCATCTGTATCTTTTATTGACATTACTTGATGATAACCCCATCAATGGCTGCGTTCGCTACTTGTGTTCGTTTTTAAGAAGCGTTTTCAGAATCGAGATAACGTGTTGGGATTCAAATTCGTAATTATCGTCAAACCAGATATGAAAATAAAGAAAAGAAAAATCGCGCTATTAAATTAAGTGATTCGTTGCTGTTTACGTCTGATTTTCTCAATTGTCAGCTACCGTTTGTATTAGTCAACAAAAGGCGTCCATCTGCATGTGCTTGGCCCAGCGGAAAACGATGGCTATTAATGATGACAGGTGCGAACAATCAGAGAAATATAGGAAAAGGGACGGAGAACAGAAGATGAAAGGAGGCATTCGATACATACATGCATATATATATATATATATATATATATATATATATATATATATATATATATATATATATATATATGTATTCATTTATATATATATATATATATATTTATACATCTCTCTCTTTATATAAATATATAAGTATACACACATACATATATTTATATATATATATACTTATATATATATGTATAAATAGAATTATAGTATATCGTATATATAGTACTGATGTTAATAAAACACTGTTCAATGTAACATAACAGAACTATTATTACGTAGTTAATAATTATTTATTAATACTCACCATATATATATATATATATATATATATATATATGAAAATGCTGTATATTGAGAAGATAAAATAGATATAAAAATAGTGAGACATATAAGCACAGAAAAGAACAAATAGGGATATATATATATATATATATATATATATATATATATATAGAGAGAGAGAGAGAGAGAGAGAGAGAAACAGAAAGGGAGAGATGCAGATAGATAGATAGATAGATAGATAGATAGATAGATAGATAGATAGATAGACATTGATTGAGACGGATAGCGATGCGGAGAAAATAATATAACGGTGATAAATATACCATAACATTTATTGAATAGATCCATTACTATTCCACCATTATTACATATCGCATTGTCGTAAATGTCGTGATCCCTCAGGACTCTCTGCCCACCCCTTCTTTCTCTCTCCGTTTCCTCTCATTCCTTCTATCCTTCTCTCTCCCTCTCTCTCATGAGATATCTAGTAATTAAATCAATCAGTCATATATACCTCACACACACACACACACACACACACACACACACACACACACACACATATATATATATATATATATATATAGAGAGAGAGAGCGATAGATAGATAGATAGATAGATAGATAGATAGAAAGATAGAACCGACCCCAAAAGGTGAGCTCCTCAGAAGAAATGTAACATTGTACTTGCGGTGGCTACATTGGGGTATTATATATTTAAATTTATCAACACATACACACAAAAATCTAAATGTATATTTATACATCCAGCAGCTGCAACATGTCCATGATAGTTTCGCTGAAAAACGCCCTGTGCTCGTCAGTATGCAAAATGGTGTTTCTCATCCTTGACAACGCATGTCTTCATTCCGAAATAAAAACTCGGTTGGTCTGTTCTACTAACAGTGCCATATTCATCTGCCCTTGAATCAACCGGTTATTGGCTTTATTTTATCGCTGCAAAATGTTTTGATGGGGAATATTTCTCTGATGGAAATCAGATTCAAGCCTCCACCGAAAATCCTTTTACACGAAAACCTCGGCATTTTAATGAAAATGTATCGAGGAGTTCCCTGATATATATGATCAATGAAAATAATGGAAAATATAGAGTTGTATAAAATGTTAGTTGTAGTTAAATTTTTTGATGCATAAAGTTGATAAATAAAAACATAAATTATTTATAAATTTAAATATGATAAAACGCAGCAACAAATGCCAATCACTTCGCAGATCGAATCAGCATATCTCTATCTATAAAAGGCAGGATGTGTGTGTGTGTGTGTGTGTGTGTGTGTGTAACGAATGCACGGCCACAATTTTCGACGGATTTGCACCAAAATTTACATGCACATGCTCCAAGTTAGCGGAAAGGCCAAGACCGACTTTGCATTTCCCAACTGCTATCGATAGTGGAAATAATCGATTTTTCATGCTTCTACGGCAGTTTTAATGTAGTTTGCGGCCATTTTGTACTGGCCAGTGTGAGAGCCTTAGCTGGATGTCACAAATAGGCAGGAAGATTCTATTGGCCAGCATGAGAGCCAACAGCTGATTGACACGAATGCTAACTAGAATACTAGTATGTAAAAAAAATCGATAGCTGCATTCGTCACAAGTGGAAAAAATTTAAATCTGCATGGCACTTTACTCCAATTGGCTCATTCGCTTGCTTAAACTCAACGTGATTCTGATTCCGCAGAACTGAGTTGGGTGTGAAAAAGTATTTGTTGTTAACATTCTTTTTTCATTCGGTTTTTCCAGTTACGAGTCCTTTTTTAAAGCTGATCGTTTTGTGTTCATTTTGTTTAGTTCTTTTTTCGTAACAGATTTAATCTTTAGTATAGAGCTTAAAAAAATTCGCAGTGTGAGATAGGCAAGAAGTAAGGCATGTAGCAACATCAGCACGGCAAATGGCACTTCTTTAAAGGCAAGGAAGGGCAAAAATATTTCAAGTCAAGTGATAGCGATTGCTGTATGAGTCGTACGATTTTTGAATCAAGAACGGGCAACGCCGGGCCATGCTGCTCGTGTTTTAACAAAACGACAAACATTAAATATTACCAGATAAAGTTTACAACCAAGGAAGAGCCTATCGACAGTAACTTATCAACGAATAAACGAAGGTAAGAAAACTTGTCCGAAGGATCATAATTATAATAACTAGAAGGGCTTTATTTACATTATTCGGACTATTGTCCTCATCTTTGTCGCCATATTTATTATTGTACGCCCCGGCCTTCTTCAGGTGGTTGGAATGTCGAACTGAACCCTTTATTTCGCTCACTGGGGTAAACTGTTCTAGTTCCACGTGCCATGTTTTTGATTGATGTCAGTTATCAGTTATCTCCTGTTCATTTCCCTCTGAAAGTTCTCCACTGCCTTAACCGGGTATTAAACTCACACTCTTTGGGTCCTGTCACTAGATCTAACCAACGCCTTTATCCACTGTGCAATGTACCCTGAAGGAGGTAACTGCTAAAATTTTGTAATAAATATGGCGACAAAGATGAGGACAATAGTCCAAATAATGTAAATAATGTGCATAATACCTCATCAAAGAAATATATACAGATACTAGAAGGGCTCATGAAAATCTAACTCTTCTGATTTATGAATTTTCCGATGAAGTATAATTCTTATGTTAATGACTGAATAAACCTGTTGACTGTTCTGCGACTCTCAACTTATATTATTTACATTATTCGGACTTTTATCCTCATCTCCATTGCCATATTCTCAACGTTTCGGCCGTTGTAGGCTCTGGCTTTCTTCAGGTGATTGGAATTTTGAATCGAACCTTTTATTTCGTCCACCGGGATAGATTTTCGTTAAGGACACATGGCGCAGTGGATGAAGACGTTGGTTAGATCCAGTGACTAGAGTTGTGAGCTCAATACCAAACTGCAGCAGTGGTGAACCAAAATACTTGGAGAGCTGAGATAAAGGGAAATAACTGAGAGATCCGGAAGAGTCATGGCACATGGAACTAGAACATTGTACCCCGATGGACGAAACTAAGGGTTCGGTTCGAAATTCCAATCACCTGAAGAAGGCCGGAGCGTATAACGGCCGAAACGTTGTGTATATTTTAATAGAGATGAAGATAACAGTCCGAATAATGTAAATAACGTAAATAATTATAATACCTCATCTCAGGGATATAGACAGGTATAATATAATTGTTGAAATTGCCTCGTTAAAACTTCGAGCTTAAGAGCGTTAGCTAAAAAGGGCAATAACAATAAGTATCCATGCAGGCTATTATTGAAAGAAGTAAGAGGGTATATGATTTATTGATTGATCTATTTTACGGCACATCAACCTAGGTGGATCATTTAATGCCAAAGAAGGTTTTCAGGTGAATAATTTGAGTTATTTTCTTTTGGGATCAGGGGATTATCTAGAGGAGAAAATCCTTTGGATTTTTTTCTTCCAACAGAATTATAGATTGTATAAAATTGGTTACAATACAATGTAGGTAAGTAGGTTTGATAAGGAGTTGTTTTTATATATACAGGCTGTCCATAAAGTTCGAGTGCACTTTAAAAAATTAGAAATTTATTTGTATTTGCGATAGAAATAATCTGTAAAAAATGTTATAAAGTTTAATGTACCTAGTTTTAAGTATAGCTAAAATAACTAATGTGATTTCAGGCATTACTGTAAATCAGTTGGCAAATGTTTTCTGTGAACTGCAAAATCGTATTACACTTTGCATTGCTAACGATGGAGGACATGTGGAAATTTAAATAAAATTTCAATAAAACCTTAAAAAAATAGAGATTTACATCTTTCTAATTCTTTTTACAAATTATTTCTATCGCAAATACAAATAAAGTTATAAATTTTTTAAAGTGCACACGAACTTTATGGACACTATATATAGCCTGAATTAAATTTAATGAAATTTATGATATTACTTGGATCAGTCTTTTCAAATAGGCCCTTTAATTTATCCGATTTGTACTATTTGTTTCGGGTTTGCTGAAAGTTATAGCAATTTAGTAATATGTTTAACGGTCTATGCTTCCTGGCATGGGGGACACACTAGCGGCTCCTCACGTCTTAGTAGATGTTGGTGGGTTATGTATGTGTGTCCTATACAGAGTCTGGCTCGTACCAAAATACTCTCTCTTTATCTTTCTGTAACGTGGTTGTCTTTCACTAATTGATTGGATGTTGTGTAATTTTTTTTTTTTGCCAGTTGATCCATAACTGCTGGCATTTTTCTTTGATGGTCCTTTTTATAGTGGATCAGAAGTCGGAGTGTGGGGTCTTTATATTTGAGAGTGTCTTATTCACCAATTCCTTTGCTATTTTGTCAGCTTTTCCTTTTTCTTATATGCCAATATGGCACGGCATCTAGCATAAGACTATTACAACAAAACTTTTTCCCTATAAATACTGTCAATCCTATTTAGTAATTTATTTATTAAAAGGTTTCCCATGTTTTTATTATTCGGTGTTTTGAGTACAGATAGTGAATCTGAGACGATGATGAATCATTGTAACTCGTTAGATTCTATAATAGCTAAAAGCCAAGTGTACAAATGAAAAAAAATTTTCAATGACAAGTTTTTTTTTACCCATTTCACTGAAACAGACTTTAAATATATAAGAGCGTTATCGACTCTTCTATCCTCTTTCTTTCTTTCTTTCTTTCTTTATTTTTCTCACTGGAACAAAGCAGCCTCTCTGAGAGTTTTTATTTTTCGTCTTTCCTCGAGGTTAAAACAGAATAATCAATTATATATGAGTTATTGGCAGAGACAAAAATACATGCTATTAATTATCTAACAGCTTAACTAAGGAATAAAAAAAACTATCATTTCATAATTATTCCTCATTGGAATTTCAGAAAATAAGCTATATATTTTTTGATTTAAGAATATATAGCATAAACCATATGAATCAGAGCTTCGATGCCGTATAATAGTTTGCAAGCTTCGATGCCGTATAATAGCTTGCAAGTTTCGATGCTGTATAATAGATTGCAAGCTTCGATGCTGTATAATAGATTGCAAGCTTCGAGTATAATGCTGTATAATACTTTTCAAGTGCAGTATAATAGATGCCGTATAATATTTTGCCGTATAAAGCTTCGATGCCGTATAATATTGCAAGATTTGCAATACTTTTTCGATGCTGTATAATAGATTGCAAGCTTCGATGCATTCCAAGATTCGATGCCGTATAATAGATTGCAAGATTCGATTCGCTTCGATGCCGTATAATATTTTGCGCTTCGATAGTATAATTTCAAGCTTCGATGCCGTATAATATTTTGATGCGTATAATTATAATAGATCGATGCCGTATGCAAGCTTCGATGCGATGCATGTATAATAGATTGCCGTATAAGCTTCGATGCCGTATAATATTTTGCAAGCTTAATAATTTGTATAATAGATTGCAGATATATTCGATTGCAAGCTTCGATGCCGTAATAATGCCGTATAATATTGCAAGCTTCGATGCAGTATAATAGATTCGATGCCGTATAAATTTTATTTCGATGCATTATAATAGATTGCAAGCTTCGATGGCGTATAATTCGATGCCGTATAATATTTTGCCAAGCTTCGATGCTTCGATGCCGTATAATATTGCAAGCTTTGCAAGCTTTCGATAATAGCCGATTCGATATAATACTTTTAATTGCAAGCTTCGATGCCGTATAATATATTGCAAGCTTTCGATGCAGCTTGATGCCGTATAATAGATTGCGATGTCGTTCGATGCCGTATAATATAGCTTCGATGCCGTATAATATTTTGCAAGCTTCGATGCCGTATAATAGATTGCAATCTTCGATGCCGTATAATAGATTGCAAGCTTCGATGGCGTATAATAGATTGCAAGCTTCGATGCCGTATAATAGATTGCAAGCTTCGATGCAGTATAATAGATTGCAAGCTTCGATGCCGTATAATTGCATTGCTTCGAGTATTGATGCCGTATAATAGATTGCAATTATAAGCTTCGATTTTTCAAGCTTCGATGCAGTATAATAGATTGCAAGCTTCGATGGCGTATAATAGTTTGCAAGCTTCGATGCCGTATAATAGATTGCAAGCTTCGATGCCGTATAATAGATTGCAAGCTTCGATGCCGTATAATATTTTTCAAGCTTCGATGCAGTATAATAGATTCCAAGATTCGATGCCGTATAAGAATTTGCAAGCTTCGATGCCGTATAATATATTGCAAGCTTCGATGCAGTATAATAGATTGCAATCTTCGATGCAGTATAATAGTTTGCAAGTTTTGATGCCATATAATAGATTGCAAGTTTCGATGCCGTATAATATTTTGCAAGCTTGTCTTACTAGATCGGGTTTGACTGAGTCTTGAGTTGAATAATTACTGTCTTCTACCTACCAGTGTCCTTGTGTCACATCTAAGCTACACTTAGTAGATCGCTGTAACATGTTTATAGCGCAACCAGTAAGTAACGGATTCACTGACGCCGGTTTGTGTGACTATTATTCAAATCTGTTATAGAAATACATGCTTTTAGATACAGGTTGTTAAACCTTATAGAACGCAATTTTGTTGGAAACGACAATGGCAACAAAAAAGCACATCTAAATCATGTAATACGAATAACCACCTTAAAATCAGAAAAGAGCTTTATCTCTTTCTCATACAGCAAATTTTTCTAAACTTCAGTTTTCCGGATTCTCTGAAAAGAATCTGTTTCTTTGTATAGCGAACGGTAAAATACACAGAAAGATGGATTGTGAAGCAACGTATGGTGTTGTCAGAATGGATAAGGCATACCTCGGTGTGGTATAATGTTTATCAAATAACCTAACAGAACATGTCTAAGGATCTCATTTCTTACTAGACGCCCGGAAATATATATATATATATATATATATATATATATATATATAATCGAGTCTAGAAGAATCCTAAACAGAAAGCACTGGACGGCCCTTTTCTCCTACTTTTAAGACTCAACCCGCAGTGGCCATCCACTACAGAGAATCGAACCCGGACCGTTACGATACGACTCGAGAATCATACCCACTAGGCCAACGGGCCTCGGTGACGAAGAGGTAACTAATTAGACTCCATATAGTGCCCCTCTTCACAAATTCTATTTACTCGAACGGATTGTACCCCAACGAGTCAGGTTTTCTATCTATCACATCTGTGTATATTTGAACTGGCTTCTAATGCTCTGGATGGAGCGTGACTCGTCGGTGAATTTGGATGAGTGTGTGTGTGTGTGTTTTTTTTGCTAGTATGCGTATATGTATTCTTTCTCCATACATATATATATTATATTATTATAAGGAGACCTATATAGTAAATACATGCATTTTGTATGGTGGGTTTTTGTGTATGTGAGTCTATGTGGGGCAAGAAATGGCTTGTAAACTTTAAAGATCCTGCTCTCCTATCGATGCTATCTCCATCACCCGGTCTCCTATCTGCATGGGTGATGCCCAACTCCACCAAGAGCGTCACATTGCGCCTTCTTGGTCTCTCGTTTTATACTGACCTCAGGTGGAACAACTACATTGAATCAATATCTATATCTACTGCAAGGAATGTTGGTTCTCTGTGTCGCACCAGAAGGTTTTTTCACGTCTGTCCATCCTTCAAATCTACAAATCTACCATTCGTCCATGCATTGAATACAGTTGCCATATATGATCTGCTGCCCCCGATGTTCATCTCGAGGCACTAGACAAAATACAGATACGGATATGCAATGTAATAGGTCATGATCTGGCATCTCGTCTACAGTCACTTTCTCACAGACGTGATGTGGCTTCCCTCTGTCTTTTCTACAAACATTTTCATGGTAGCTCTGAGAGATACTTTTACTGTTACCCCATCTGTATATGAATGTGAAATAGATATATTGAATCAATAGCTTCATCTACCGCAAAGAAAATTGATTCTCTTTGTCGCGTCAGAAGGTTTTTTCTCGTCTGAGTCCATCCTTAGAATCTACAAATCTACCATTCGTCCCTGCATCAAATACTGTTGCTATATATGATCTGGTTTCCCCGCTGTTCATCTCGAGGCCCGGGACAAAATACAGATATGGATATGCAATGTAAAAGGTCAAGATCTGGCATCTCGTCTACAGTCACTTTCTGATAGACGTGATGTGGCTTCCCTCTGTCTTTTCTACAAATATTTTCATGGTAGCTCTTACGAGCTACTTTCACTGGTAACCCATCTGCATGAATGTAGAATGGATACATTGAATCAATAGCTTCATCTACCGCAAAGAAAGTTGGTTCTCTGTGTCGCGGCTGAAGGTTTTTTTCTCGTCTGAATCTATCCTTAGAATCTACAAATCTACCATTCGTCCTTGCATTGAATACTGTTGCTATATATGGTCTGATATATATATATATATATATATATATATATATATATATATATATATATATCAGTTCTCTTCATGTACCAAAACATCCAATAGGACACCAGAGAAATGAGGAACATTTCTGACTCAAAATTCCATGTTTTGGCCGGGTTCCTCTCTCTATAGAATGTATTTTAACAATATGAAGCGCCATTGTCATTTTCGTCACTTCTCTTCGCTAAAGTTCTCTCATGCTCTATCACTCCCTGTAATCCCCTGCATCTTAGTGGCATTGTCGCCTTGCTTGGGATGAAAAGATATTTTTAAATAAAATATCTAAAATGGAAAAAAGAGACTGCCTGAAATTAACAAATAGGTAATGCTAACATGTACTCTATGAGCATTTAGTGTCAAATCTTATACTGGCTAAAAAAGCCATCTTTGTTCAGAACAATCTACGATGAGCAGTAGCCAGTGATAACCACAAATCATCATGTCTCGTATGCCAAAAGAAATGCAGCTAGAGAAAGCAATTTGGGTGCTCATGATAGAATCAAGTAACATTTATATTTAAGATAGAGTCTGTATCCGAAATCAAGTATTTGTAGTCTGCGTCAGTTATTCGAGAATTTAAAAAAATGGGGCTAATCTTTACCTTTAGGCATTATTAGAACCTTCTCGTAAGACTAGAAATTGCAGAATGCTCTGATAATGGCCAATAGCGTTAACTATAATTACTGATAACATTGCTGGAACATTCTAGAATATACTTTTTTTTTTATAATTGATTGATTATTTTATTCTAATAATTTATTTGTAAGAATACTTTTTTCATCAGTTAAAATGAAAAAAAAATGTATTAATTTCTGTTAGAATAAGAATTAAGTTTATTACTATTTTTTTAATAAAATGTATCTTTACACATAAAATGTATTAAAATTTGTTTTAGTTAAGGCTTTTACATTTATAAAAATACAATTTTTCCTGTGTACGAATATTTATTTCTCCCACTGTATATATCACAAAGATGACTGCGAAAATAAGGCATTCATCATTGATGGATATAAAAAGACAATGCGAGAAAAGCAGACTGTGCTGGAAAGACATTGTGATATATAGAAATTCTTCATGGGGAAATAGATTAAGAGAAAAAGAGGGAAATATTTGTTCCTTTCGCATTCGTTTTACAGCTTTACAAATAATTCATGTTTTTATTATATTTACGTGAGAAACGGACAAGCGAGTGATTAGAAAGATACACACAAGCAGCATGAGATAATCTTAGTTGCATTAAGCGGGATAAAGTATAGATTGATAAGACACAGGCAAAGGGCGAGAGAAGAGCAGAAGCACGAGATAATGAATAATCTTATTTATATTGGAAAGGATAAGGGAGAGAATGAGAAGATACAGGCAAAGAAGAATGAAATAATGGATAATAGTAGTTGCATTGGAAAGGCTAATGCAGAGACTAAAAAGGTACAGACAAACAGTGACAGAAGACAAGAGGCTTGAGATAATGAATAATCTCATTTAAATGGGAATGGATAAGGAAGAGAATGTGAAGATACAGACCGCGAGTGAGAGAAATGCAGAGGCATGTGATAATAGATATTCTTAATCATCAATTTTCATCTTATTCGTTACATATCTGGGATGTATTTCATTACGAGTAAATCAATTAATAGTGAAAGTAATACCCCCCCATCTTCATTTCTTATTTCTAACATTCGTTAGATTCAAAGAAAAGAGCAGTGAAATGTTATGTAATATCAGTCCTCCTATATAGCTGTGAATGCTGAACAATCTTCTCACAGATGAAGAAGTGATTTTAGGTAGCAGAAATGTGGTTCTGCAGAAGGATTCTGAGAATGCCATGTGCTGAACATTTGAGAGAATGGAAGCAAGAAGGACACATAATTAACATCATGAAGAGACAGATGAAGTTTTTAGGGCACATAACGAGGAAAGGTGGCCTGGAAATTTTGATACTAAAAGGACAGATTGAAGGCAAGAGGAACAGTCAAAACAATGCTTAACCTACCAAGCGAGCTCGAATAAAAAAATATTGAGAGCTACAATGGACAAGAAAATGTTGAGAACCATGATGGCCAACGTCCTGAAGTGAAACAACACAAAGAAGAAGAAGAAGAAGAAGAAGAAGAAGAAGAAGAAGAAGAAGAAGAGTGTAATGGTTAGCGACTTGGAACTAAAAATTGACGAGCTTAGTTCTAATTCCGGTTGGTTACGTTACAATACAAATAGCTTAGAGATAGGTTTAAATCCATCTCTTCTACCACCAGCAATGGGTTAAATGTCAGGTCAGATAGAACTTTAGCCCTGGTTGATAGCCACAAAAGGAGAAAGTAGTACCAGCCCTACTATATGACAGCGAATGCTGGATCAACTCATCACAGAGGAAAAAGACACATGGGATAATATATATATATAGTTCAACAGAAGGATGCTGAGAATACCATGGACTGAACATATGAGAAACTTCAAGCTGTCAAAGTCTTTAGTAACCAAGATGTCATTAGATCTGCTAAATGTGAGCTCCAGTCACGTTCGATAATATATAATTGTTTTGAATTGTCGTAACACAGTTTGAAGGACAAAGAAATTATCACTTACATTATTTACATTATTCGGACTGTTATCCTCATCTTCATTGCCATATTCACAACATTTCGGCCATTGTACGCTTCTTCAGATGATTGGAATTTCAAACCGAACCCTTTATTTCGTCCGCCGCGGTAGATTGTTCTAGTTCCACGTGCCATGCCTCTTCCAGATGTCTCAGTTATTTCCGTGTAGGTCAAATCTACAAGTTTTGATTCACCACTGCTGTTGCCTGGTATTGAACTCACAGCTCTTTGGATCTAGTCACTGGATCTAACCAAAGCCAGCGAATAAGGCAATGAAGATGAGGATAACAGTCCGCATAATGTAAGTAATCATAATACCTCATCTCAGAGATGGAGACAGATAAGAAATTATCTGTTGCAAATGTCTTAAAAAATCTTTTAAAAGGCGTCGTTTCTTTTGAGTTTTTCTTCTCCACTTTTTATTTAAAGATTCGTTCAAGTAGCATTACAGTGATGTAAAAATGATTTTAGAAAATTGTTCCTGTCATTTCTATCGTCAAAGATATGAACTTTTTCTTTTGTTCGACTCTTTGATTTTGTCAAACCAAAACATCGGATTAAATTGATATTGTTTCTATTAAGAAAATGCTGTTTTTTTTTTTTTCTTCGATATTGTTTCAATTAATCTTCGTTATGAAATTTCGGTTCTTCTACGGGTTATTTTTTTTTGATTAGATCGGGACAAATTAATTAGTGAAATTAACACAGATGTGACAGTTTCAAATAAAATTAACAAATATATTAATACGGCATAAATGATTAAAAAAAACATCATGGTTGCTTAACATTTAAAATTCAATATTTTGAGCAACATTAGCTTTTATGTCACTCCCAACAACACCCGTAATATAAACAGTTAACATATTGAATCTTTGAAAATGGTTTAATGTATAGTCGAAAGCGCTCAGATAAAAGGAACATTTGTAATGTTTTTATATAATTTATCATCCGAAAAGGAAAAAAAATTATATCGCAGGATAAATTGTATAAAAAACTAAATAAAAGCACCTTGACTGTCGTATTCAATGCAATGTGCATGAAAGAAAGATTGCTGCCTAAATACACACACGCACACACACACATATATATATATATATATATATGAAAAGGAGAAATAACCAAAATATTTAACACATACGCACCTACACACACGCGTACACAAACACACACATAAATCAACCTAACGCCAATAACTAGCGCACATATTATTTTTTTTACTTAGTATAAAAATTATGACATTGACAAAAACGTCAGTCAATTGCTGACGAGTTGACAGAAGACTTATAAATATTTTCGCCTATGAAACCCTGCAGTGGTGGTTCTGAATTTAATCTTCAGCTATGTGACAATTTTCTTTGGATTGTATATATATATATATATATATATATATATATATTCAGAGAGAGGCAGAGAGAAACAGTGAGAGAGAGAAGGGAGAGAGAGAGGAGAGTGAAAGAGAGCAAGAGTTGCAACAAAAATTCAAATAAAACTAAGCATAGTAAATTGCCTAAATATTGAACGAATCTAAAAAAGAATGGCGTGAGTTTTGATTCAATGAATTCTTCATAGAATGGTTCGTTATCTTGTATTTGTCTGAAGCGTTGAACAAGCAAAGAATATTGTATGGAGTAAAAGTTTGCGTGTCGAGGAAGTTCAAATTCCAGGTTCATGAGGTTTGGGTGCGTGACGTTTGTAAAACGAGGAAGGACATTGACAGGAAACACTATAACTTGTGGACTTACTGCCACAGTAAAAAAAAAAAAACTCCTTCCTATTCTAATGCTTCATCCAAACAGTCCTTTGTGTATTAACAGCATTGAATTCCACCAAATACAGGGAACGTTTTCATAGATTCTGTTTAGGTTCAGATTTTAATGGTTGCCTTGAGAGTTTCTCCCTTAAAATCCATTTTAGTGATTAACATGCAATTATCATGTCATTATGTTATTTTTTCTCTGTCGATAATGAGTAGAAAGACAGGTTGCAGGTTTGCCTATTGCCCGGTTCACACTCCTCCTTGGTCCTTTGAATAAGTTTAAAGTTGCCTGTCTTGTTGTTTCTGGTCTCTTTTAACGCCTACTTCATCTCTATACTTGTAACGTCTCTGCCTGGGCTCTGAAATTTCATTCGCTAATTCAATCTATCTGGACCTCTTAAAGTCTAGATTTAGATATCTTTCATGTCATATTGCTGTTTCTTATGCTAATACAACTCCATACAGTAACCCTCTACCCTGAGCGGCTCTTGGGCTTTTTATTGGTTAAACATTAGTAAAGAAGAAAGAAAAAAAAACAAACGCAAAAATATAATTTAGACTCGGATAATTAACCTCATTTTATCTGTTGTTATAGCAACGTGTTGGCTCCCGTCCTCTTCGGTTTTCTGATTCTTTTCAATCCGGGTAACTTCAGAGAATTTCGAACTGAATCCTTTGGGTAATCTACTGGGGTAACTCTCAGTCTGCTGTTCGTGTCCAAGGAAATCTCCATTTGTTCTTATTTGGTACCGATCAGTTACTGCTTGCAATGCTTTCACTAAGTCTAAGAGATTGATCTCGCAAGTATTATTTCATTAAATTCCGGAAACAACGCTTTAATCCCATAGCAGCAATGACCTACAACCCTTTAATCTCATAGCAACAATGACCTACAACGCTTTAATCCCCAACAACAATTATTTACAACGCTTTAATCCACTAGCAACAAATACTTACAACGCTTTAATCCCCTAGCAACAATTGCCTACAACGCTTTAATCCCTAACAACAATTACTTACAACGCTTTAATACCCAAGCAACAATTACCTACAAACCTTTAATCCCCTAGCAACAATAATCTACAACGCTTTAATTCACTAGCAACAATAATCTGGATTGTTAGTTTAGCTAAGCTTCCACTCATAACAATGTCTCCGATTGTTGCGATCAAAAATAGTTGTTTCAAATTCCTTCAGATTCTTCATATAAATGTATCTGAAAACGCCACAGCTTGCCGGGCCCTGTTCTTTCGTTCTCTCGATGGTTGGCATGAAACGAGTTTTGATGCAACTTCTGGATAAGATGAGCAATGTCCGGCAAGCGTCTGAATGCTATCTTCTTGCAAATTGGGATTCATTCGTTAGTTTGGCACTTCAGAGTATATTAAGTACCATTCGTAACATTCTAATGAAGTATCCATCGAGACTCTTGAAGAAGGTTCTTTCTTTCGATGGTCCCTGTATGTTTTTGAAATAGGAATGTTGGTGGGTGTCATGATGTTGCAGCTGGGTTTTGATTTCCAGCATCAAGATAAGGATCTTCCTAGTTGGATTGAAGCGTTGTTTTAAAGGCTGACTAAGGATTGTTTATATGTAAATCATTTTCCTTTAATTTTCCTTTTATGTGGACACCATTTTCTTCTTATTTATCTTTTATGTGGACACCATTTTTCTTTGATTTTCCTTTTATGTGGACACCATTTTCCTTTAATTTTCCTTTTATGTGGACACTATTTTCCCTTAATTTTCCTTTTATGTGGACACCATGTTCCTAGATTATCAGGTTTCTCTGTTTTTGCTAGGTCTTGCAAACTTCGTACTTATATTCAAAGACGAGCTTAAAAGACATCTTATCGGGGAGGATTTAAGCTAGCTTCTGCTCTTGATTGGGTCTTCATCACAATAAGTAGTGAGAAGTAAACGCGATAGATAACAATAAACTACAGAAGAACTCAAAATTGATCACTGCATTAATATTTAAGGGTACCTTTTAAAAGTTTAAAGATAATTCTTCTGCCGCCACTTAATTAAAGACAATTTTCTGTACAAAAAATTATTTTGATTTCATAAGTTACTTTCACTGGATTTCGTAATTAATTTCGATTATTCCCAAATTTATTTTCAAGATATAAATATTGTTACTGTACAAAAAAAAAAAAAATTCGTCGCAAAAAAAAAGAAAAAAAAATCTCTTTAAAAATTGCTGAAAACAATCGCAGTAATGAAAACTTGGGAATTCAAAATTTCAGGATTGCGGGTTCAGATTCGGCCGGGAATGTTTTTAATTTGCTCACGAAGTCTGATTCCAAATTTGGTATGAAATGTCTGGTCACAGCCTCTAGGAGAAAAATTGAATTAGTGTGATACAGTAGCATTCATATTTATTTATACAGATTTCACATGCACGAGAGAGCTGAGTTATTTTAAAATAAACTTCTGTTCTTCCGAAATAGGTTTTGCTCCCATTTTTTTCTATTACGGTAGCAAAAATGGCCTGTTTTGTGTTATATGATAAAACCTATTTTTATACTAAATTTCATTTAATACAATACTCATGAGCTACACATGTTAGACGGTTACTGAACGAGGTGTGTGATATAAATCTAAGTGGCCGTAAAGGAATTTAAGATTATGAGGTTAAATACCCGAGCGGGAAAAAAAAAAGACGGCAATTTTTAGAAAGTTTTAGTACTGAGATTCAATGAAACAAGTTTTGAAACATTGCATAGAGATTGAGTAAAACAGAGATCTAGAATTCCTAACTAAAATGGAGGCCAATAAAACGTTTACTTAATCTATTACCTTAATACTAAATATCTTAAACTGCAGTCTTATTTGTTCAAGCCTTTCTTAAGAGGCAATTATATTCTGTGGTCTGCCAAGTGTTCTTGCCTCAACATGGTCTTCAAATAGACTTTGTCGTGGTCATTGTCGTTCTGCTGCTAATTTTTTCTTTCGAGAGGTGTTTCCATTTCAAGTCACTTTTATATTAAACTCATAAAATCTTTAACATAAATAGATATTGAGCAAAAAGCGATTTATACAATACCAGGATTAATCAATAAATCATAGATACTATTGAAGATCTGAAAAATATAAAGGGAATCGATTAAGTAGACGATTTATTGGTCTTTATTTTAGTTGTGAATTCTTTATCTCCGCCTCACGGCTTGTTTCATCATAGTGATTTTCCAAACGTAGCTCAGATGTGGCACAAGGCCGAAAGTATGGGGCAGCCAGTAAGCATCGAACTCACTACGCAGTCGTAATTGTTCTAGCGAGGCAAGCTTGCTAACCATTACACCGCCTCGAGGTGCCCAAGGCTTGTTTCCTTATATTTCACTATTAAAACTAACTTTCTAACAATTGTCATCTTTTTTGAAACTATGAGTACACAAATAATAATAATAATAATAATAATAATTTGTTTGGACTCAACTCAAACTCGGTTACGGAGATAGGACCTGTAACAATTTTATGGGACTTCACAATTCACACAGAACAATCAAAGCTAATCGCCATACTGATTACGGACCACAAAGACAAAATTTGCCTACTTTTTGATATGGCAGCCCCTGCAGTCTACAATGTATCTTTATAGATCTTCAAAAAGCCATCAAAATACAAGGACCTTGAAATCGAAATCTCAAAAATGTGGCACATGAGAACATCAATAATTCCATTTGTAGTTGGAACCCTAGGATTGGTTGAAAAAGATTCCAATAGCCTCATTGAAGGGATTCTCGTAGCATATGCCTTAAATACAAAAAAAAATTATTCTCATGAGTACTGCCCACGCCTTACGAAGGTATTTAACTATGTAAAATATGTATATATTTTTTTTTAATTGCTCAGTAGAAAATGTCATGATGCCATTTCTGACCTTAGGTCACTTCTCGGGGTACGGAAAGAAATGAGTACACACCAGAAATCAAAGGAAATTAAATAATAATAATAATAATAATAATAATAATAATAATGATGATGATGATGATAATAATAATGATGATAAATACTTAAAAAAGACATCAAAGACAAATGCAACCGACCAGATACAGAAGCGATGGCAAGATAAACCGCTTCATGACCAATAATCTGCCCGTAACAAACAAGCTGACGTAGACAAAACCCGTACCCATCAGTGGCTACGTAGTGCAGGGTTGAAAGCTGAAACTGAAGGTTTTATCCTTGATGCACAGGACCAATGCTTGTTAACTAGGAAGTATCAAGCCCATATACTAAAATATTGTGTTAGCCCAAAATGCAGATACTGTGACAAATATCCAGAAACATTTGATCATCTTGTATCAGGTTGCACCCACTGAATATAAAACCCGGCATGACAGATTGGGCCAATATCTGCACTGGAAAATTTGCAACTTCTACGGGAAGAAAACTGAAAGAAACTGGTATGAACACCATCCAGACCCGGTTACGGAGATAGGACCTGTTACAATTCTATGGGACTACACAATATACACTGACAGAACAATCAAAGCCAACCGCCCAGACATTGTGATAAAAGACCACAAACAAATAAAGTGCCCCCTTATTGATCTGGCAGTCCCTGCAGACTGCAATGTATCTTTGAAGATATTCAAAAAGCTGTAGAAATACAAGGAAATCTAAAAAATGTGGCATATGGGGACATCAACAATCCCTGTTGTAGTAGAAGCCCTAGGATAGGTTGAAAAAGATTCAAGTAAACTAATTAAAGTGAATCCTCAAAGAGATACAAAAAATTTTTCTGACAAGTATAGCCCACACTTTACGAAGCGCTTTATCTAGAAAGAAATGTGTAAACGCCAGAAATCAAAGAAAATGAAAATGTTAATAAGAATAATGTCTTTTGAATAAATGATATGATTTTAGAGCAGGAAAAAGTGAGATAAAAGTATAGTCTATGTTAATGAAGGCTTCAGCAGGACGATATTTTCAACCATTTTCTCATAGAAAAGTATGTTTAATTGCCGTCAAATATTATATATATATATATATATATATATATATATATATATATATATATATATATATATACATATATATATATATGTATATATATATGTATATATATATATATATATGTATATATATATGAGTAAATATTGAAGTCAAATCTCAGTGATTAAACATTCATGCTTGAAGGCAATTGTCTTGGCCTGATGCTTGCTTTTAAGCATGAAACAAACTGTGGCATCTGGCTGTTGACTTCAGTGCCCACTTTTATATTTACATACGCTCTATCTCTGATATTGGGGCACCTTAACTCATAAATAATGCATACCTTAAAACAATATTTTATCACACACACACACACACACACACACACACACACACACACACACACACATACACATATCTGACGATTTGCTTAGGTGAAACCTGAGTAGGTTTGTCTAGCTCACTAGGTTTATCTAGGTTTGCTCTACGCTTGTATTGAGCTCTTTTGTTAGTTGTTTACTCGTGTCGGTTTTTTTCTTTGGGCATTAAACCTGTATGTGTATCTGATTTTTTGACAGACTTTCATGTCCCTAGCTCTTTCTTTGTTTTAAAATCTTTTTTTTCCTTCGAGATTGATTTGATTATTGGCAAATCAAAATTTGAAGGTTTTTTCGAGACAGTATAGTTACCTATATATATATATATATATATATATATATATATATATATATATATATATATATATATATATGCAGGGTGCAGCATAAATGCTTGTGATAGTCATCATTGAAATTCTGCTGCCAATCTTTTTCCATTCTTCTTTTTATATTCTTCCATCAAACACACAGATCTTTTCATTTCGAATCCTTTTTATATTAAACTAATAAAAATTTTAACATGAAGCGATATTGAATAAAAAGCAATTCATATAATGCCATAAGTAACCAATGAATCATAGACGCCATTGCCCGTCTAAAAAATGTAAACATAAATTTTCTTTACCAAATTAAATACAGCGCGTATCTACACTACGTGCATAATAGTATAAGGATTGTAGGAAAACACTCAATTTAAAATTAACGTTGATAGATATTTTCTGATAACATGTTAAAAGAAATTCGACAATTAAGAGGATTATTAAACTCTAATACCCGAAGACGTGACACGAAAGACATCTATAGATATAAATAGTGTACACGTGCCGTCCAAAATGAAGGCTTGTGGAACTAGAACAGTCTACCCCAGTGAGCGAAATAAAGGGTTCATTTCGACATTCCAACAACCTGAAGAAGGCCGGAGCGTACAACTGCCGAAACGCTGTGATAAGTGTGGCAACAAAGATGAGGATATTAGTCCGAACAATGTAAATAGTGGACATAACCTACTATTACGCATTTTCAAAGTTCGCCATATTTCACCCAATTTTTCATATGTACTTTAGACTGGCATGTAAAAAGTTAAACATACAGAGACGCCAAGAGTTACTCACGTGATGCACACGCGACCAATCAAAACGAATACAGAAATCAAAAAGAATACAGAAATCAAAACGAATACAGAAATCAAAAAGAATACAGACATGAACAGTAACGCCAATATAAACGTGACATCAGCACAACCAAAGAACACAAACTAACATAAAATTTGAAAGCTGACATAACGCTTAAACATTCCAGTCCCAAAATTTATGAGGAACTTAAATAAATAGCGAAACCCTCAAATATATAAAGATTTCCCGCTCTTTCCATATTTAATCACACACACACACACACACACACACACACACATATATATATATATATATATATGTACAAAAGTATGGATGAAAATCTAAAAGAAAAAAAAGGCGACATATGCGAATCTTCATAAATATAATATACTGTATTTAGAATTGTTAACTTTGGAAAATTGAAAGAATAAAAAAGAATGATTTCTTTCCGATACTTTCCAAGCAGCTGTGTTGATGTATTACTAATTTCGTTAAGAGAGAAAGGAATATGAATTGATTCTGGGACAGACAATTTCAAAGAGTTATGGAGATTGCAGTTAAGATGGAGACTATAGTCAAGATGGAGACTTGCAGCCAAGATGGAGACTTACAGTTTAGATGGAGATTATTATTTTTATAATGCATGTTATGTTTGGTAGATTATCGGGTCCTTCAGTGGTTTATTTCCATTGTCAGGAATCTGATTTTTTTTTTGTTTTTTTTATTTCTCACTTTCATTCTGTATCTTTCCTTTTTACTCTTTACAAACTTTTCTGTTTTTTTTTTTTAATTTTTTTTTATTTCATTCCTTAACTATTTGCTCTCTTCAATATTAGTCCTTTTTTTCTTTTCGTAATTATTTCGTTTGTAATTTCCGTTATCGTCTCTTTTTGCGTTTACTTTTTTTTCCTTCAGCTTTTAAGCAATGTCGAACCCGATCAGTAACTAAATGGGTGGGTGGAAAACTTGTAAACACCGGCTATTGTAAGAGGCCTCCTTAGGTTCCGGCATTAAATAACCCACAAAAGGTTGATAAACCCTAAAAAAACTTAATTCCTTGGATTTTCATCTTATAAAATTTCCATTTTCTTTCAAATATTTCTTTCTTTCCACCTATTTTTCATTCTTTAAGGTTTCAATTTCCTTCCTCCTCTACTTTTCTTTCAATCCTTTTTCTTTCTTGTCTTCCCTTTTACCATTCTAAATTTAACGTCCTTTATTAATTTCATTCCCCGGCTACATTTCTTTCATACTTTTACATTTCTAGCCTTCTCTTTGAGGTTCTTTTTCAATTTCCTTCCCACGTTACGTTCCGTTCATACTTTTTTCTGTCTTGTCTTCCTTTTTCCATTCAAAATGTAACGTCCTTATTCAATTTCCTTCTCTCGCTACGTTTCGTTCATGCTTTTATATTTCTTGCCTTCCCGTTGCCTATTCAAAATTTAAGGTCCTTTTTCCATTTCCTTATGTCGCTACCTGTTTTTATTCTATTTTCTTTTTTGCCTTCATTTTCTTCATTCCAAATTTAACGTCCTTTTTCAATTTCCTTCCCTCGCTACGATTCTTTCATTCTTTTTCTTTTTTGCCTTCACTTTTCCCATTCCATATTAACGCCCTTTTTTAATTTCATTCTCTCGCTAGATTTCTTCCATTCGTTTATACTTATTGTCTTCCCTTTGTACTATTTCAAATTTAAGGTCCTTTTACAATTTTCTTCCGTCGCTACTTCACTTTCAATTTTTCTTTCGTTTTTAATAGTTTAAACTTACTCGTTTCCTTCTTTATTGCTCAGAATGAGCAAAGGTTTTCTTTCTTTCTTTCTTTCTTTCTTTCTTTCTTTCTTTCTTTCTTTCTTTCTTTCTTCTCCTCTACGGGATTTTGTTTCGCCAACTAAAAGAAAGAAAGGAAAAAAAAAAAAAAATTAAAAAAAAAAAAAAAATCAAAATTATAAAAATAAAAAGACATTTCAAGTTCTATATTTGTGTTTGGATTTTGTGTATGTTCAACTGGTTGGTTACACGTGTCAAGTCTGGACGTACTCAGCAATTCCTCCCAGCCTGCTATCGTCCCAGGCGGGAAGTGAAAAATGACCAGATGTTTACAAGCCAATATATTAATTTCAAACACAACCGCACCATCCTCTTCCTGTCAATCTTCTTCTCACTTCAACAACACAATTGCAATCAATAAACTCGATCAGTCATTTATATGAAGATCTCTCGTATGCATTATAGTAAAGAACACACAAAAGAGAGACAGGCAAATATAGAACTTTGTTTCCAGAAAGACATATGTTACTGATATATAATAGAGGAATGTATATATTGATAGAATCCGCTAATGTCTATATAAAAACCTATTTATTTATATATACATCTCTCTGTCTGTCCGCCTGTCTCTCTCTCTCTCTCTCTCTCTCTCTCTCTATATATATATATATATATATATATATATATATATATATATATATATATATATATATATATATGTGTATGTATGTATGTATGTATGTATGTATGTAGGTACAGGGTGTCCCAAAATAATGTATACACTGTTTAAATATTAATAGTTAATAATACATTTTTATATGGATGAAAATATGCAAAACAGATAGATTGGAAGAAGAGGGACAATTGAATAGCCACCTAGATCACCAGATTTGACACCCTTGGATTTCGTTTGTGTGGGGATTTTTTTAAATACAAAGTTTACAGCAGGAAACCTGAAACAATTGTGAAAATGAGAGTATCAATTGAAGAAGAATGTGTCCAAATACCAGAGGAAATGATACTGGACGTTTGTAGGTCTATTTCTTCAAGATATGAAAAGTGTATTGAACAGAACGGCAACCAGTTTGAGCACTTGATGTGAAATGATCATTATATGAACATTCTGCCATTTCCCCAAGCATCTTTTATCTTATTAAAGTTAATTTTCTATTTTTTCTCTTATATTTTACTCTAAAATTCTTTAAATGTGTATTCTTTCTCTTGTATTAATATTATTTACAAGTCAAAATACATAAATTGAATAAGTTACAGCGATTCAAATAGGGCATAAATTATTTTGGGACAGCCTATATATATTGTTGTGGATTCCGAGATGAAATCCGGCCTCAAATGAAGGACAAACGCAGGAATGAAATATAGTGAATAATTGTATTGACGAAATAATACAATTGGTAATACGGTTAGTAGATCCAGAAATGCGGTTAGTAGCAATAATAATATATATACAGTCTGGGAAATTCAGTATCGAAGAACGACTTCCTTCTGAGTCTACGTGCTCGCAACTGTGACTCCTACAAAGCGGTTACCTCACACTCTCATTGTATCACTGTCACTCTCTGACTTCCGGGTATTCACCGGCAACAGTACAAGTACACACTGAGCGAGTCCACTTGTATAAAAAAGGGTGGACCCCTTAACATATATATATATATATATATATATATATATATATATATATATATATATACCTTCCACTCCTTTACAGGGAAAAGGTTATCTCCTTAATGCTGAAGTGAGCAGCCAAGGGTTCGCAAATAACTTTGTTAACCAGCCCCGCTCCTGCATACAGTTTTGCATGTGACACAACAATGATTTTTGGTTGGAGAATCTTAAAAGTGACTTCCTCCTCGTGCACTCTGATATGCCACTTCAGCCCGGTGACAAATTTTATCACAGATCTAGTAGTGGCCGGCCATTATGTATGTAAGTATGCACACGTTTATATTCCTCTATCGAAGGCACATTAAGATTCTAGAGTGTTTTCTCCAGCAGTGTCTGAGATGAAACTTGGACATCAATTCGCAGTCTTGTATACCATTTACAAAAGTCCTTTGGCGCACAAACATAGCCAGCATAGAGAAAGTGCTTCTCCAAATGCATTGGACAGTTCATCCGATACGTATGGAGGATGACAGATACGTGTATGCATGAAATAGACTGTCGCCGATGGATGTTGACCTCAAGATTCTCTTATATATTTATATACGCTCTATGTAGATACCTGGGCTGACTTATATAGAGCCCTACATTCCCGTTAATGGATCTAGGCTTGATGTAGTTGACACTTTTGCATACTTAGGCAATGCACTCTCTAAGGATGGCTCACTGGCTGCGGAAGTGAATTACTGCATTGGACGAGCAATCAAGTATTGAGAAAACTTGAAAAAAGAGTATGATCTGATCGTAACTTCTCCTTAAGTACAAAGACCGGAAACTAAAAAAAAAAAAAAAAAAACTCCAAAAAACAGTTGTCCTAACCACACTTTTATATTCATCGAAAGCACATTGAAGTCTTAGAGCGTTTTCTCCAGCAGTGTCTGAGATGAATCATGGACATCAATTCGCAGTCTTGTACACCATACACAAAAGTTCTTTGGTGCACAAACATAGCCAACATAGAGAAACTACTTCTCCAAATGCGACGGGAAGAAAATCTGACAGGTATGGAGGATGACACATTGCCCCAAAGACTTTTTATTATGCACTATCTAGGGATAGCTCACTAGATGCGGAAATGGATTATCACATTGTAGGGGCAACTTAAACAGGAAACTTGAAAAGGGTGTATGGTCTGATAGTAACATCTCCTTAAGCACAGAGATTGGCATCTACGAAACAGTTGTTCTAATCACCCTTTTATATTCATCGAAAATGTGACCACTTATCGGGTTTTTTCAACCGTAGTGCCCAAGACGAATCTTGGCCATCAGTGGGCAAGTCTTGTACACCAGACACAAAAGTCCTTCAGCATGCAAACAGAGCCAGCATAGATAAACTACTCCCTAAACAAATGCGCTGGACAGGTCATCCGGCACGTATGGAGGATGGAAGATTGTACAAAAGACTTTTTTCTATGGTGAGCTGGTACAAAGTAATCGACCCACTCATAAGGCCCCCCAAAAATTTTCAAGGATGTAGTTAAATGTAACTTAAAGACACTTGGCGTGAGGACTGAGAAAATGTTGCTGGAGACAGATCTGCTTGGAGAAAGTTGATTTGGAAACGCTGCCACAATATTGAGCAGAAGA